>VXBB01005113.1:187291-220683 GCA_013399915.1 Illadopsis cleaveri | reverse complement strand
CCTCCCCGCCGGGGACCGCGGGCAGTGCGGGGGCGCCGCCGCCGCCGGGGCGCGGACCGGCCAGGTGGTCCCGCCTGGTGATGCGGGCAGAGCCTGGGGCCAGGGCTGGGGCGGAAAGTTGCCGTGTAGATCGCTGTGCGGTACAGACCGGGCGTGGAGTGTTGCGGCGGGATCTCTTTTGGGCACGCTGGCTGCTAGTTGCGTGTCTTCAGATAACGAAGATATTCATAATAAGTGGGCAAAACAAGATAATGAAGTGAACTTAGAGGAGAGTTTATATCTTCCCCCCCATACTCTGGCGTCATCATGTGGTAGATTAACTTCTATGTATTTTCAAAGGTTCTGAGAGCAGAGATAAACACGGACAGTGTAGTGCTTTTTAAAGGTGCGTGAGTTAAGCAGTGACAGCTTTCTGGGGCTTGAAAACGGCAATCATGCTCTGAAGATCATAAAGTGAAAGCTAAGAATTGTCCAGGAGTGTCACTATACTCGGTTTGTCCTCCCGTCCTGTAAACCTTGCCACCTACTTCTTGTCTTTAGGTCTCTTTGGATCTCTCACCTGTTGCCCAAAGTTTTCCTTCACGGAGAGCAGAGAAGTAACTTACAGCATCTCTTCTTGCAACATGACACAGTCAGAGGAAAGGATCACTTTAATCCTTAAAATATCTGCCACATTGACATGATATGCTGGTTTTTGTAGGGTTCAGGGTGGCAGTACTGCTTGTTATATGGGCAGGGAACAGGTGTTGCTCTGAGCTCTGTAGCTCTTAAGAACTGTTTCTAACCCAGAGTCTAAACCCAAAGTTTGTGTCTTTACCTAGGAGATAAAATTTGTTAGGGTTTTATTTGCCCAGCCATAGGGTTGAAATTGTACTTATTCATATGTCAACTGTATATTTACAGCATTGCATTTACATAAAGCAGCAGTCTTTTTGATAGGTTTTTTTTCATATAAATGCATGTATTTCTGGACACATCTAAGTTTTAGTAAGTAACTGGGTACAAGTCTAACATCTTATGTGAATTTGTATTAAATTTAATAAATCCCGAACCCATGCCCACAGGATGCGAGATGGCCAATTACACAGAAATAGTGCTTATGTGTGTGTGCATGTTTGTAGCAGTCTATCTGTGCCTCTAAAAACTCATTGGTAGTTTTCTTTACAGGCAAAAAAGTTTATTTGTACTTCAAGCCTTTCCTGTTGCTGAAAAGCTTTCTTCGTGTAACAGAAAGTCTGAGCTTGTTGTAGGTAGTTTTAAGTTGTTTAAAGCTTGTTTTAAGTAAGTTTTAAGTAGTAAAAACTTACTATTACAGACCTGGTCCTATAAATAGTCAATACAGATTAGGATACCACACATGTACTTCTTTGACCTGGACTAGCACTGAGAACTGACTGCTTTTGGTCCCAGATCAAATATGAACAAACACAGCTTTCTTCTTTAGGTTGTCTGAAGACAGGCTGAGAGGTTGACGCTGTTAAGCCTGGAGAAGAGAAGGCTCTGGGAAAACCTTCAGTTCTCCAGTAACTAAAGAGAGGTATACAAGAGCTGAAGAGGGACTTTTTACAAGGATATGCAGTGAATAGGCCAAGGGGTAATGTAGTGGGTAGGTTTAGATTGGATATTAGGAAGAAGTTCTTCACTGTGAGGGTAGTGAGACTCTGTAACAGGTTGTCCAGAGAAACTGTGGATGCCCACTTCATGGAAAAGTTCAAGGCCAGGTTGGGTGGGCCTTGAGCAACCTGGTCTAGTGAGAGGTGTCCCTGCGATGGCAGGGGGTTTGGGGCTTGATGATCTTTAAGGTCCCTTCCACCACAAGCCAATTTATGATTGCCAAAGACAGATAAGTAATTTGAAACCTGATTCTGAAGTGAGTAATCTCGTTAGTTTTGGGGAGAACACTTACAAGTCCTTGCAGGATTTAGGGCAGTATTTCTATCTCAAGTAATGACTACTTAATTTGTAAGTTCTCATGCTATTTAAAACCTATTAGTTCAAATGATATTCTATTTGACACAATGTTTATTGTATCCTATATACAGATCTAGAATGTTGTGGGTCTTTTAGCCTTAGAAAAATAAAATTTGTTTTGGTATAGTAAGAAATGTTTGTCCTTTTGTTAATTTCAAATCCCTTAATTTCATGACTGTATCATTCTATAGAATATTACCTTAATTCCTGTATTAGGGCTGCTGAGGAAGTGGGATTTTTCTCAAATTAGAAATCCTGGACTTAGGCTCTGAAGGCTGTTGTAGATGCTACAAGGACAGTGTACCTGTTACAGCAAGTAGCACTATTGTATATTTCTAGAGCACAGAAATTTGACTTGTTTAAACCAATTAGCTACTCCTACTCACCTTTAAAATTAGTGAGTGTAAAATACTTATGCAAAACGTTTATTTTTTTCAATTTTCTCAAAATGCATTTGAAAATTAAACTGTGAAGTAGCTGAGTTCAGTGATAACTCTTTTATTTGATTTTTGAATATTTAATAGCCAACAAGCCCAAAAACAAAACAGGAGTTATTTACCAAGTTTCATCTCTAGGTGATCTAGGGTTTTTTATTTACGCATCATTTTGTAGGATCAGTTCTGATGGGGTAAAAAAAATCTAGACTGTGCTGTAGAGCTTCAATGGAAATGAAGTTTTGAAAGATGTCATCCCTGACCGTGCTTAGAGAAGAATCAGTGAAACTGACTTAATGCAGTTAGAAAACACGATAGTATTTTAAAGGTTGCTAAATGTAAGTTTTATTATATGAAATGACAGCATGTCCTTGGTTTTTCAGGTAAAATTAAACTTCTGTATTACAGATGTTACAAAGTTTTAATATTTTCACAATCAGGTATTCAAGTTACTGTAACAATGCAGTGCTTATAAACACCTGGCAGATTCTGCATAAATTGAACGTAGAACAAATATGCTCAATGTAGTATGCAAATATTTTGCATTTTATTTGGAGTGGTCCCAAAATGAGTCAGACTTTATTTTAATGTAGTTTTGCTACATTAATTCTGGAAAGTGCTGCTTTCCAAGGTGGCATGCAGAGCTGTAATAATGTGTTCCATGAAACAACAGTTGACTACTGTAAATGCAGTGGGAACTAATAAAACTAGAATTGATATCAAATCCTCAGCAGCTTTTTCCTAGCATTTTTTGCGCTATTTCATTGTCTTTCTAAATAAGCAGGACTCTGTGAGTAACCCAAAACAACACAAATTATATGTGTCAGTTTAGGTGTCAGCACCCCATCTGCATGGATTTTGTGCCTACTTCAGCCTTGTCCTACAATTAGTACTGATGGAATACAGTTCCTTTTTCAAATCAACTGAAGTACTAAATGCATTACTATCTCTTGAAAGATTTAGTTTATGCATGTAAGAGACTTGCCTATTATATTAAAACTTTCATTTTGACAGAGATTTAGCCCTGTGTATAGGCACATATACGTAGAAGCATATAGTTTTTTAGTGCACCCAGAACAGAGTTTTTGTTGTTAACTTAGGAATTAAGAGGGTAAAAAACTTTTTAGAAAAAATGGTTTCCTCTAACAACTGACCCTCTTGATTATTAAGTAACTGTTGATTTCATAATTTCTTCAGTTGCCTAATTTAATAGATCTTTCAGGTGCATGTTGAAAGTGCATATGCTTAAATGCTTCACATTGTGAGGTCCAGCTGTGGAATGAGTCCCAAGGCAGAATTGATATTTTTCCTTCTTGTTCATTCTAGGTTGTTTTCAATTAAAACATCAAGTCTGTTTTTCCCTGTACTTTTTGCCAGTCATGTACTTTGAAATTTATTTGTAGTTATCTTCTGGAAAAGCAACCTAGTCTAGGGTGTTGGCCTATAGATTATATAGGAAATTCCATTATAGAATTACTTGTATGCTTTTAATTTCCATAATAGACCTACTGACTTGCCAAAGTTAATGAATATTGTATTTAACAATCCAGAAAAGTGACACTCATCTTGTACAGGTGACCTTACGGCTCACTGTGTGCAGAAGCTGCCTGTTTCTCCCTCTGATTTTTGAGGCCCTCTCCATCTTAAGTCTGATGAAATTCACACATTCAAAGATGAGAACTGCCTAAGTTTTGGGTTAAGTGGTTGAAAGTTCAGTATGTTTACAACTGTTTTAAGTAATACTATACCTTTTCAAGTGTCTTAGTATGATGCAAATAATAATGCAGAACTGTGGTGTTATATATACATGTAACATAAATAAGATCTAGCAAATACTTTTAGGATTTTGTAATTTAGTAGCACTCATTACTTTTATTTCACTACTTGGCACAAGGAGTAACAGAGACACGAGATGGAAATACTGTCTTTAGTAAGGAGTGCAAGGGGGTGTTATTTACTAGGGTTTTATAGAAATTTCACACAAAGAAAGACTGTCTTAAATTGCTTGGCATATTTCAGGGTTTTCAGGGATGATTCACTTCTTTACTAAACCTAATTATAAAAATACAGTGATGAACCTCTTTATGCATAAGGAAATTTTGGGGATTAGCTGCCTGGGGAAAAAAAGGACAAAATTACAGCATAAGAATTTACAATATTTTTATCTCTTTGGAAATTTATTTTTCATTTGAAAAACAAAACTTTTGTATCTTTCCAGAGAGATGCATTTTCCCAGATCACTTTGCCTCACATATTTTCATAAGATTATGTCTTTGCAATGTCTTTTCCAGATTCTAAGTGAAGCAAGACTGTGTTCAGTAAATACTAACTGCTGAATTTTGATAGCAGTCATTCTCCTTTATTTATGTAGCTATAGCTTACATTTCTTAGTCCCTAAGTATATTATTCCCGACTGAAAAAAAAAATTTCCCTCTTCGTATGGCCATACATAAAGATGTCATGCTAACTAAGCTAGACCATATGATGATCTGTGTTGTTCTGGGATATTCTCAGAGTCACACTTTAAGACATAGTCACACTAAGTAACACATAGTCAACAGCAGCTTCGTGGAGCACATGTGTGGTCATCATGCCTACTTCAGCCCTGTCCTACAACTAGTGTTTACAGGGAGAGATTAAATTTTCCTTTTTCCCTCTAAAAGGAAATTGAAACTTACTCATTGCCATTAGGGCTTTTTTGGGTTTTTTTTAAGTTATCTGTTCCATTGCTTTTCTATTACTTCTGATAGGCATTTGTAGGGTCCTGTGCAATCTCTGCTGGTGTCTGCATTATCTATGGATTATAGATGTAACTTTCAAAAACATTTCTAAGAGTGTTCTGCCTTTCATGCAGAGATACCAACAGTAAGCTGGTTGGTGGTCAGAGAAGGATCTTACTTACTTCCTCTAGTGCTTAAAGCAGCTGCAGTCTGTATCATATTATCTTTAGCCAAGTATATCTGAAGAAAACAAATACCAGGATGTAGTGGACTGTTACAGGGTGATTATTTTCTGGCCATCACATGATGTTTCATTTTGAACCAGTAGTACCTGCAAGTGAATTTCAATACTTTCAGTAATGACAATTACAAATTATTAACAAAGACCTTGAATGACTCAGCATGGGTGTTCTTAAGCCTTAATATTGAAACTGGTATTCTTTAGAGAAACTTGATAATTGGATTATGTCAGGCTACCAAAGGAGCAGTTTTGAGTTTCAAATGCACATGAAATGATGTCTCTGCTTGAAGAAAATATTGTGGATTTTTTTTTTAATTAAGATTTTTAAATTGATTTCTTTAAAAGGTCAGATTTAATCTGGTTCTTAATGGGCCAGTTGGCTTGTCTACTGTGTGCTTCATTTGCTATGAATAAGATAAATGAGTTCTATTAATAAGGGACCAGCTGCTTCAGGAATATTGTCTTTACTACAATGGAAAATATGATGCTGTGGTCACTGAACTTGTCCAGATCTCTTGGGGTTTTGTGGGCAGAAGTGCTACAGCAATTTGCAGTTTCCTGTAATAGTAAATGACTTCGTATTCATCCTCTAAAAAAAAAAAATACAGAGGACAATACAGTCCTTCTTCCTACTGAATAATAAGTAAGCCAGTGCTGTATCTTTGCCTATTTTTCCTATATTCTCAAAACTGTAATTATAAGTAAATCTGGAATATAGGGAAATTTGGTACGATGGATTTACTTTATTAATTCCAGTCTCCTGCTAGTATTGCATCATGCAATCCCACTTGTCAAGCTCCATTTTTAAAAGAATTTTTATCCTTTTTGTTTCTGGTGGAAGACTGTTGTAGAACCTTGTTATTCTGAGAGTTGGATAACGCATTAAAAATAAATTTAATCTGGAAATTCAAACTTTTTTATGCTAATTTTCCTTTCACTCAACATTTCTGCACTGTTGTTTACTTGGATTTGCTTGGTGAATAATCACATCCTTTTACTGGACTGAAAAAGCTGTTCACCTCTTCTAAGAGGTTCTCTGGTTTCTTGGACATTTTAGTAGCTCTTTTCTATGCCTTTTTAAATTCACTTTTAAGTTTTCAAGAGCTCTAAAAGTAGGGAAAACAAAACAGTATAATATTCTTCAAAAGTTTTATCTTTCCATATTCTGTAAGAGCATAAATCAAATTAATGCTTTTAGTCTTCTTTTGACTACGTGGTGCTATGGATTCCTCAGGTGTATGATTAAAGGTGAAAAAGTCTCAGAATCTTACAGGCAGTCGCAATGAAGTATATATTTAAAATGAAGAAAAAATAACTTGGCTTCCATTAATATGGAATTGAAGTTCTGTTGGGTAGTCGTGTAACCTCCCATTGGTACCGTGTGAAGTGCAAATAGCTTGCATTAGAAAGATATATTTCACAGCACGTTATAAACTCCAGACTATGTTGCTGTGTAGTTTTTCAGATTAGTTAGAAGTTATCAATTTAAATCACTTCCCTCTCCTGAATTATGCAAACTTGTATTTCACAGAACACAAAAGCTTAAACATGTTACTGCACTCTGGTGTTTTGCTTAATATAGTTCAGACATGGCAAAACAGTATGGAAATGCTGTATGTCTTAAGAAGTCTTATCTTCTTTTAGCTCAATATTCAGAGCAGGATACAAGGTGCTGCAATGCCTCGGTCATATAATTTGTTCTACTGTTGATGTTAGTTGATTTGCAAGTTGATTAAAGAGAGGTTTGCATGCCAGATGTGGGTTGTAGTGTCTGTTTACAAAGGTACTCTTGACCTCGGAAAGGTATTATTTAAATTAAAGTAGGTATCACCATTAGGATTAATTTTCTACTATAATAGCCTTAGGTAAAGAAAACATCATGAAAAATATAAAAGATAATAATAATAAGAATCAGTTTGTGATTTTGCCAAGAGTTTGGACCAGATGACTCTTGAGGTCCCTTCCAGCCTGGTATTCCTGTGATTCTGTGATTTGATCCTGTAGAACCATCTGTCTGACATGAGATCAGCTTCTTGTGTCTTTTCACAGAAGCCACCTCTGCAGCCCTCCTCTGCCTCTACCTTGCCATATAAACCCAGTAAAGCTCTTCTCCAAGTATTTTCAGTGCTTCTGTCTTTGGAAGAGAGAAGTTTTGGTTCCTCCTCTGACAAGCAGCTGCTGTCTAGGCGTTTGATGACTGAGAATTGTTTCGTTCGTGGGGACAGGTGAACTTAGGAAAGGAACAAGGGAATGAATTATTAAAAAGCTGCAAAGGCTTTTAATTCTTTTACAGTAAATCTTTGATGAGGTGGTCATTCAGCTGACCTGTTTAGACTTCTGTTAAGGATATAATCTTTTTTATGATGACCTCTTCCTACTGCTTTCTGCACAAAAATACCTGGGCAAGAACTTGGCTGCTTCTAGAAAACTATCAAATAAAAAAATCATGTTTATTCTTCTTCCCCAAGTCCCCACCCTTGCCACTGTCTCACCCCCATGCACAGAAAAACTCCACAAATCCTTGGTAAAATAACCAATATGGGGGTAGGGTTTCATAGTAAAGGCATTTACTTTTGAACCGAGTTCTTTCTTTGCTAATTGAAAGTGCATGAGAAAGAATAACTGGATTTATTTAAACTTTTTTTTTCTTCTGCTGTAATAATTAGATTAATTTCAAGAAGTGGCCAGATGTCAGTGTAAGTGTAAATGTGCAGATCTGTTCTTAAAAGCCACAGTTCTTAACAGTGCAGGTCGTATTTTAATGGCAGAGCAGAGAGATTTGTGATGTTGTGGCCGTACGTGTTGATGTTCAAAAGTCTTCATAGATTATCAGTATTGTCGTGGCCTTTGGAGCACTGGGACCGTGCTATTCAGGAAGTTTACATTCCTCTGTAAGTCCATTCCTTCCATCTTCTCACCCTTTTCTGTCTTGTTTATCTTTAACCATTGTTTACCTTTAACCTTTGTTTACAAAGGATGAGGAGGAGTTGAGAGAAGTAGAGAGAACACAAGAACTTGTCTCCTGTGGAATGTACTATTTGTATAAACTGTTACTTTAAATCCATGAATATTACAGAGGGGTGATTTTCCTCCAAGCCTAAAATTGCTTATAAGTTACAGGGATCATGCAGAAGAAACTTACTGCTTTGAAAAAGATTGCTCTGAGCCTGAGGTTATCAATTAAAAAAAACCTGTTACTTTTTGAACCTTGTCATGTCTAGAACTACCACTGCCATTAAATAATAAGCTGTTTAATGATACTTCAAGAAAAAAACTGAATACCTTTCCATGCTCCTCTTGTGAGTTACCAGTTACCTTACATACACAGGGAAGCTACAGAGCCACTTTGCTTAAATTCTGGGAAACCTTGAAATAAGTAAGACTTGAGCTTTACTGTAGGAATGGTAAAACCCCCTTATTCTGGGGAAAAGCAGAAATTATGAGAACGTTTGAGAGACTGATACTGCTATGTGTGAAAATACATCTGTTCATTCATAAAGTGTTGTAAAGTATTTTACCTTCCAGGGTAAATAAAAAGTATTTATAAAATATTTTACCTCTAGGTTGGGTATTAGGAAAAGTTCTTTCAGCCAGAGGGAAGTTGTGGAAAAGGCTGCCCATTTAAGTGATTATGGTAGCAAGCCTGCTAGAGTTCAAGAAGTGCTGGGGCAATGCTCTCAGGCACATATTGGGATTCTTGGGCTTGTCCTGTGCAGGGCCAGGAGCTGGACTTGATGACCCTTGTGGGTCTCTTCCAACTCAGGATAGTCTATGAAGCTGTGCTAACTTGCATACTTCTATGAAGAATCTGTTTTAGTACAGAAGAAGAAGAAAAATGAATTAATGGCTTCTTAATGAACAGTAATAGTTAGCTTATAATAAAATTTCTAGTTTGCTTTGTGTAATCAGCGATGCTTTTGTGAATCTCATCTCACGGTATGTGTTATTTGCATGAAAGTCAGTGCCATCAATGCCAAAGAGTTGGGCTTTGGCATTCTCAGCATTTGATAGGTTGGTTTCTCCATCTGAGTTGTGCTTTGAAGAGCCAGAGTAGGGACCAGGCTGAGGTCCAATAGTACAAAACAGACCCAAGGAAAAGAATTGCTGCCTTCAATTGGTTTTAGATCTGGTTAAACAGGAGTTGGTTTAAGCCACAGTGAAGTACGTGGGGTTGAAGTAATCTTTGGGAATATTAATTTTTGATTAACCATGTGCAGATACTGAAATGTAATATGGCTAGTACTACTTGTTCCTCTCTCCTGGTTTTTGTTGGGTTTTTTTTCTCTTCTCCCAGTTTCAGCGTGTTATTGACCAAGCCTGGTGGTTAAAACTAAGGAAAAAGAGTGCAGTTTGGTAAGCATCATGAATGCCTGATGAGATGTTTTTTGACTCATAATCTTTGTCTAGAAATTACTGATTAGTTATTTTTGTACAGATTGGATATGAGACTTGTTACCTTAATTTGATAAATTTATTAATGTAAGACAGTTCAACTAAAATAGCTGTAGGAAATGAGTGCACTGTAGGTTCTCAGCATATTTTCTCAACATTTTTTGACAATGGCCAGTGAGTCACTCTGGTTTTTAGATGGAATTCCCTTGCTTTTTGTTTTTAAAGAGTATGGTGAGACTTCTGTGTTGGAAAACATGCTTTTCTTTTTTGAGAGTTGAAAATTGTTAGAATCACAGCAAATCACTCTTTGTTGTCCTTGCATAATCTGTTTGGGGACATTTTCAGCAAGTCAAGAAACAGTAAATGTGACATGCCTACAGGGCAGCTAACACTATGGAAAGTAGTTGGCTGGTGGAGGGGAAGATGAGTACATTTAATAAGGTGAACATGGGCTTGCAGACTGACAGATGCCAAAAGTATATCTGCAAGTATCAGTTAAAGGGTTTTATGGATAGTTTCTGCATTTATGGATGTTGAGTCTGGTCTTGCTGCTCGTTTTCTGGAATATGCTGAAAAATTGTAAAGGCACGAAGACCCTTTTGAACATTTGAAGAGTGTAAAAACATGCCTCAGCTTCTTGAAGACCACAAACACCATGTAGCGTATGGGGTTTTTGCCATTACTTAATCTGAAAGTTAAAGATTTATTTATATCAAAGGAAAAATTCTTGATGGGAGTCTCGTTCTCTTATACCTGTTGGACTTGAAGTATTGAATCCTGAAACTCCTGATCAGGGTGGCAGCACTTTTTTTTTTCCCTTGGCTTTAAAAGGAATGTGTTCAGTCTACTTGCAAGTTGTGAAGTTACATTCCTTGAATGTACATGTGTGAGTGAAACTTTGAAATCTGTGAAGAATACATCCTTAAGTCATTTTACAGTTTAATGTTTTTCTTGTTTAAAATACCTGCAAGGTCTCAGACAGTTCCTTCTCGTACTCCTTGCTTTGGTATCTGTGTTGTGATTCAAAATGGAGGTGCTATGCTGTAGTAACTGTCTTGGGGGAATGCTTTTGGTGTCTGGTTTTGTTGTTTTGGTTTTTTATTTCTTTCCCCTTTCTTTGTTTTGAACATTAGACTGTATTATTTTAGTGTATCTACATGCTTGTGGAAATACACATTGAAACAAAACCAAATAGTTGAAGATGGTAATACTATATTTATTTTCATATATACAGACACTAAATAAATGTGTTCAGTTCATATTGGTGTCTTACAGGTATGTAAAGATGGTAAACTTACCATTTTTCAAAGATCCTTAATGTCAGGAAAGTAGGTTTAATAGCTTAGCTTTGTTATCATGTTGAGATAGATAGATAGATAATCTGAACTACTTCAAAAACCGTAAAATTCTCACCGTTCTTGTATATATGGTGTTTTGTCATCTATTACCATGACTACTTTAATTGGAAACTGACATAATGCAGAGGTGTGTCTACGCAGATTCTTGTAGGCATAAATGTAAGCTTGGCAATAGATTTAATGAAGTTTTCTCACAAATACAGTCAGTATGGTTGACTTTTTGCTACATGAGCTTAGAACTGCTGCATCTTCATGCTGTTTGGGAGCCTAAGGTCAAATGAGAAATCCAAAATATTTCATTTTATGAAGAGGCGTTTAGGCACAGCAGTACATTTCCTGTTTACATAGCCAAATCTTCTTTGTATGCTGAGAGATTTCCTGATACACTCATACAGAATTTTTGAGTTTGCCCTTTAAGCTGTGGCTTCTATTGCTTAGCTAGTTGAAGATACCATCATCTGCACCCTAGCCAGCGTGACACAACTCATTTTCCCATGAACTGATGGGACGTTTGTCTAAGTCTTACCATCTTTTGTTTATTACCAGATTGCAGGATGAAAGATGAAAATGTTAAGGCCATGTTCAAGAAATTTGTTTAGCATTTATTTTTTCATGTCTAATTGAGAAGTGAAAAATTACAGGTTTTGTAAAAGCACAGTTTTTTGCCATTCTTTTTCCTCTGTAATCCAAGAGACATTGGTCTCTGGTCTCAGTAAATTAAACCCACAAATTCACAGGATCTACTGACTGCCTTTAGTTCCATGCCTGAGAACTTCTGTTTTTATATTCTTGTACAATATTGAAAACTATACATAGTGCTACCTTTTCTCTTTAGCGCTTTCTTTGTGTAGTTGAAATACAGCAGGTTAAAATGTGTTTATTCTTATTCTGTTTGCATTGCTACAGCACAGCAACAGTGGAATTCTTTATTTTGTTGATTCATTTAGTTTTACTCTTGTCTCTTGATGTAGCATATCCCAAATCTCCCTGGGAATGGTAATCATCTTAAATTTACTAAAATGGCATTGCAGATCATGTGGAGTTTTTTTTTTTCTCCACCAGCTTTCTGACACCTTCCAAATAATTTGTCAGTGAAATATGCATTGTGCTGTCACAACTCCTCACTGACACTCCAGATCCTCTCTGATGCTCTCTATGAGAAGCCAGAGTTGTCAATGCACCTTGAGACTTCAAGACTTTTACAATAAAAACTCACTCACATGCCTACTTTTGTCACTTCTCTAGAGGAGTCATTATGGTGCTCTGAGTACTGTGTTGCTGGGTTGAGTGTCAATTTTGCAATGTTTTCTTGAACGTTTAATGTTCCCAAAGGAATCCGTGATATTTTGACAAACACTTCTCATGTCCCTTTGTAAATCAAAATGGCACTTGAACAACAGTGCATTTGTACAGATGGAATAAAACACAGGACAGCAATGTTACTCTTACTAGTGAATGGGTTGGGGGTGATGATGTTTTAGTGGTTTCATATTTATTTCATTGGTTGGTTGGTCTGGTTCTTCTTTTTAAAGCATATTGAGTGATATAAATCTTGATCTCCTTGCCTCTTTGTGGGATATACAAGAGGGGCTGAAGGCAGTGAAGATCGGCAGAGACAATGAAGTCCTGCACCAGTGGGAGTTGGAGTTTCTGTGTATCAATCCCACATCTGGATTCTTTACAGGTATCAAAGTTAAAGGAGTTGTATGACAAGTTCTTGCCTTTCTTCTTGTCACAGTTGTCCCACAGTAAAATAAACCCTGTGATTTGGGGAGAGTGATCTTTAACTTTTATATCTTTCTATAACTAGTACATTGTTTTTCACTGTATATAAGCAGGTGTTGAGTAATTGAAATGTCTGTTAAGTGTTATGGGGGCATTTCACTTTCATCTCAGTTTCTACATATGCCTTTAGGTGGAAATTTAAAAAAAGTTATTATCTATAAAAGCATTAAATACCATTTTTAACATTTAAATTACTATTTGAATTTGTTTGATTTGGATACTTATAAAACAAGCACTTTTTAGTGTAGGAGTGGGATCTTAAAACAGTTGATTAGTATATTTTATTAAAATAGCGTAGGTGTTTATTTTCTTCTGAAGTTAAACAGATTGTTCAGGTAATCCCTACTATCAGTGCAGCAGAATTTTTTATGCTGCTTTACATCATACTGCCAGCACAAATTTTGTCATACTGTGTTGTTAAATTTCATTAAAAGTATGTTGGCTGTTTAAATATGAAGTCTTATACTTCTGTAACTCCTCATTTCAGTGTAAGGATTGTATTTGTGTATTTCAGAGAAACTTGGGAGGGAGGATTTATGGTGAGATCCCAATCTACAACATGGAATTTGGTTTTTGAGAAGTTTGCTTCTGCTTCTAAAAGGATGTCAAGTATACGTAAAGTTTGGTTGTTTTTTTAAACAAACAAAACCCCATAAATTGATAAGACACTTCTGCAAAAGCTGATTGTTTCCCCATGAAACAAATTAATGTCATCAGTAATTAAGTCCTGTTATTAGTGAAACGCAAGTTTCAGTTTTTGTGAGGATATTTAGGTTTAGAGTTGTGTCAGCATCAGTGCAGTCTCAGCAGAGCCATGCACTGTGCCTTCAGACCTCCAGAATAAAACTGGCCAGTTGGTGACCCTCACAGAAGTACTGATCTTCTGTAAGTCAGACAAGGAGAACCTCTAAATTGCATAGCCTTCTGCTAAGATTTCCCCAATGTCCTCAAATAACCTCTTTTCAGAAAGGGATTTATCTTACCTGGGTTGAAATCTAGGTGTCCTGTTAGGCTTCACATCAGTCTGTGACAGCAGGCGAGGAGTTTCATGATTTAAGTGTGCACTGCAGGAGCAAAAATGTTTCCTTTGTTGTGTGCTTGCTGCTTGGTTGTTTTATCTGACAATGGCAATTCTTGTTCCATGAGAAGTAGTAACTGTTGTCTGTATACATTGCCTGCCCTGTTCATCTGGGTTTGGATTTGCTATTTTTTTTTAAGGTCTTTCTTTTCTTTCTTTGTTCTTTCAGGTTTTGTTTCCCAGCTGCTTTGAAAAGTTCCAGTCTAGTTAGTTTCTGCTTTTAAGTTAGCATATCTCTCTGGTTCTTCTTTTACCTTCTGTATGGTAACTATGCCCATTCTGAGTTAGATTGCAAGAAACTTCATGGAATATTCAAGGCAAGAATGCATCAAATATTGATAGTTTCTGCTTTTGGCATTCTTTCCCTACTAGGCCTTAATATTTGTGGCTGTTGCTGATTGTTGAGTTGATATTATAAAATAACTGCCTGCAGTGACTCCCAGGATCTTTCAAGGAGTATTAAAGCTAATGTAAATAGCATCACTGTATGGATATATTTTTTTTTTCTATGTGCATTAGTGTATGTTTCCTAAATATAATTTTCCTATATCACCTAACCTCCTTGGCATTTAAGATTCTGACATCCTTCTGCTGCTTTTCAAGAAAGGAAAAAATGAAAGCTGATTATGAATACATGTATCAGCAGCAAAATATGTTACTCAGGGTTAACACCCTTTTTCCAATTTGATCTCCAGATTTTATGGTGGCTCTGATAAATAGTAAGGCTCCTTGGAGATTCAGAAAGGAATTATTTGGCAGGAAAAAGAAGTGTTAATACAGAAAAATCTACTAAAGTTTGATTCCGTTATAAGAAGCTGTGGCAACTGAGTTAAGTGCTTGTTGCTGCCTTCATGCCCTGGCAGTTGTGAAACCAGTTTGGTTGGTCTATCCTGTGATATTCCAGATGGTTGAGTATTTTACTGGCTTACAGCCCACACCCTCTAGTGTTTCTTTCAAGATAAATACTTTACACAGCTGGAATATGCACTTTGCTGAGGTCAGTACTTAGCAAAACTGAAGCTAAAATAAGAGTCTTCTGCTACCTTCCTTACAGCTCTGCTACTGCCTTACCTTGATCTTTAAATGAAAATATTTGTTTGGACTGTAAAATATGATGGTTATATGCGTTGCTAATGATATTTTGAGAAGTATGAAAGAGCGAGAGCTAAAAGCTCTTGAATTCTCTATGGAATGTGATATTTTCAGAAATACATCTCTCTTCACTCGAAAAGCTGTTGTGCAAGCACCTTGAGGTATTGCTTATTTGTGGAGAGATGATAAAAACCAGAATCTGGCTATTATGCACATCCAGAAACATGTTCTGTTTTTTCATGCAGTAGGACAAACCCACAAATTATAAAATGATTTTTCGGTATATTTATTGGGAATATATATACCAACTAATGAAATTAGCCACTTGGGTAATTCAAATTTATATATTTATATAAAAATTATATATTTATATATGAATATATTTATATATTTATATATGAATATATTTATATATTCATATACACTTATATATTTATTGGGAAGGTATATACCAACTACTGAAGTTAGCAGCTGCATAATCTTTTAGCCACTTGGGTAATTCAGTTCAAGGAGACTGCTTAAGCTGAAACCTTTACTAAATTTTCTTGCTAAGGCTGAACTTTTGAGGGTTATTGGATTTTGTTTTTCTTTGAGGGAAGAGAAGTTTCATTTTTCATGTTAGAAACAGGAGGAGGAAGGATTAGCACAAAAAAAAAATAGGCACCTTGAGTGTCATTACTGAAAAGCTGGCACAGTAAGTCCTCGTTTTTGTTTGACTTGGTTGGTGTTCTATTTCTAAGTAGCTGTGTGCATATTTTGGTGACCTCCAAATCCAATAGGAAAATAATTCTCAATGAGGCTATTTATGTCAAACTTCATGTTGGTTCTCTCATCCGTATTTATAGTTACTGCTTCCACACTATTTTTGAGAGCAGTCTTTACTTCTCTTTACTCAGTTTATAATTAATATTCCACAGTGATTATTTTATTTTCAGTCATTATGGGAATTACCAGCAGAATAGACAGGATTAAGTTATATATTTAGCTTGAGGGTATGATACCAAAGTTAAATTTGCTAGCTCTTTGGCCACTAATTAATGAGGGTGACCGGCTAGCATAGAGGTAGCTTCGATTATATCAGTGTTCTGGGCTCTTGTCTGTGCAAAGTGGATCCCAGGAGTATTGTTTTGTGTTGGAAGGTGCTTGTAAAAGGATTTAACAAGCCTGTCTTTGTGAATAATTGGCTTGATAAGAGATGCTATTGTATGTTTTTGGAGCCAGAGGATCAGAATCCTTAATAGCTGAGCTATTGGAACAGTCAGCAGGAGTCATTATGATCTCTCTTAATGTATAGATTGGGTGTCCTTAATTCAGATACAATTCACAAAATATAGTTGACTTTGGAGAAACTATGTATTGCTCTGCATGTTAGACCCAAAGACATCTGCAAAACCATCTGCTTATTGGTGGCTGTAATTTAAAAATAAAATAATTAAAAATAACAAACACTATTCTTACCCCCTCCCCCAGCTAGTTAGTGCCATGTTTTCCTCCTCTTGCAGCCAGTATTTTAATGTGCTCTGTTTGCTTATGTCAAGGAAGTTAACTTGAATGTTTTGGGAAGAAGGTGTTTTGCTTGGCTGTTAAATTAATTCTCTCGAGTAATTTAGAGACTCTTTATTGTTTCATGTTTATATGTGTGTTCAACTGCAAATGAAAAAGGATTACAGTCAACAGACATGGAGCTCTGAAAGGACCATCCATTGCAGTTAAGCATTTTACATGCTCACAGAAAGAAAAAAGTATTCTGCATTTGGGAGGCAGTGTCCAAAATCCAGACTATCATATTTGTGCTGTTTGTTTGGTTCATACTGCTCATTGTAAATAGCAGATGTTGTCTAGACTGAAACTTTTCACTTTACAGAGAATTCCAGTTCCATTTTAAAAGGAATCAATGATTTCAGAATTGTGTCCAGTTACAGAACTTGTTTGTATTTAAGTTTGCTAAGAATTCCCATGGTTTTCAAAAGTATTCTTTCATGGAAAAGTTCCCACTTGTATTAAATTGAGTCTAAGGAAGCCATATGTTAAGTGGTGCTGGGCATTCAAAGTAAGTCTACAACTCCTTTGAGCCACTTTCCATTGAGAAAAGGGAGAGGAGGAGGCTGTGATGGAATGGAAATCCAGCTACCCAAAAAACTGTGAAATGCAGTTGGTGCAATGCAAAGCTGGTCCTCCAAGTGCAACTTCTTGCAGCATACTTGAGGGAAAATGACATTATGGTAAGGTCAGGGACAGTCTGCAGTTCAGTCTTTGGATAAAAATACAGTTCTAGGGTTAAACACCAAATTTTCCTTTATGAATAATATAAAATAATTGGTTCAGGCTCAAAGTGTTTCTATTTTTTTTTTCTTCTTTCTATTAGTGAATTATTGACTCATTTGCTTGTTATTGACTTTTCCCTTGTGTGTGGAAACAAGATGGATGGGTGTTTTCCAAAAGCTTTGTTATCAACTATTTCAGTGTTGTTTTGTATCTTTAAAGAAAGAGTTTTTTCCTGTTTCTCTTGGTGAAAACCTGTAGGCTTCTTCTAGAACTTCTATGCAAAGAAACAGTCTTTCCTGTCTCTTCAATATTCCTTCAGATAGTGATTCTTGAGATGGACCTGTGATGAAGTTAGATTGAAATCTTTGTTGGCATTAATTTTAGTTGGTGGAAATTTTATGGTTTTTGAGAAAGAGAAATAACATCTTGCAGCACCTGAAAATTGATGGAAACATTGCATATGCAAAAATCCTGTATTAAACTTAAATGTGAAATCTTCTGATTAGAAACATCGAAGTTTAATTGTGCAAACCTTAATACTTCTGTCACAGTTTTGTTTCATCTTTTTCTTTCTTTCTTTTTTTTTTTTTAAAGATGCTTGAACTAATGTTTAGCAAATGGCTGTTAAGCAAGTAGGCATATTTGTGTGTTGGGCGTTCTTCATTTTCATGGAGATGGAGTTGAAACAGAGAACACTAACTATTATAGCTGGAGTAGCCAGGCCTTCTGTAGGGGCTGCATTAAGTGAATTAAAACAATGTTGTGCTGCTTATTTTTTTAAATATTATTTATTTTAATGAAATTAGGATTTTCTTCACCCCTTTTAATATAAAACTATTTTTCAAAATTGTGCCCCCTTGGAAGAAAGAAGCTGCAGATTTTGTGGTGACAGGGAAGTGTGAGAAGTTGTGTTGGTTGCAGCTCTGGTTAACATCTTGTGGTCTGACAGAATGGCATCTGGAATAATGGGCAAGGACTAGCAAACTAAAAGGGTCTGCCTAATCACCAGTTTGGGATGTGTGGCCTTAGGCAGTCTTGCTTTCAGCATTTCCATCTGTAAATCGGGTAATGGATATGACTTAAGAATGTACTTTTATTTTTTCTAGACTTGGCTTGCTTAAAGGCTGAGATAATTCTGTGTTCATTACTGAACTTGGATGCTAGGCAGTGAGCAATAATGGGAGGAGTAAAGAGCAATATTGAACCCTGAGGAAAAAAAAGAGTCATGTAATAGTTGTCCACATAGTGACTGCCCTCATGCTAGGAATAAGTTAGGAAAATTTTTGAAGGTGAAGGGTGAAGATAATATACATGTGCAAGGAATTAAGCTTTATAATCAGTCTTCATTGAAGCTGTTTTGGCTGGGTAGTCAAAATCAACTTTTTGACAGCAATGTATTTATTAATGCAGTTATTTTTACGGTAAAAAGTTATACTTAGTTTACCTCATAGTACAAGTCACTAAACAAATCCTTGCTGGAAGAATTACAGTAGAGGTGTAATGGCCCACATCCTCTAGCTATGGAGCAGTTGAAGATAATACAGCCTTCATCCACCTGTCATTGTTCATACACTGGAGAATATCTTCTTGTGGTTCAGTCGGGAAGATAGAACATTCTCGTGATCCTTACTTTTTCAGTGTGAACTCAGCTCCTTCTCTCCTATCGTTGCCTGTTACTCAGAGAGATGACCCTGAATAGGTGGCTGAAGAGAACTTAACCCTGGTGGTGCATCAGCTCATCCATGAGAGCGATAACCTCCTACTAGCAGGTGGTGGTGGTCAGCTAATGGTGTCCTGAGGCATTGAAGCAATTACAAAATGTGTGTCCAAATCTTCCTACAAAGAGCACAAGCACAACTGTGTGGGGTTGGACATGAAGCTATCTGGTGTTACATCCTGTCTCTGGATACGGGTGAGTGCTGTGCTGTGGATTCTGTTTTTCTCTCACGCACGCCGCTGACTGTCTAAGGCAGAGATAAAGAGCATGCAGAATGTAGTGAGGCTTCCACTGCCTTCAGTGATTTGGGGCTTGAAGATTTCCTGAGCAAGGGGTTAGTTATGTCTTTAATAGCTCTCAGTGGATTTTTCTTCTGTGAACTTGTCTAGTCCTTTTTTGAGCCCACATAAATTTTTAATATCCAAAGTATCCGGTTATAGTGAGATTCATTATTTAACAACAAATGTTAAGAAAAAACAAGTTCTTGCTTTGTTTTGAGCTCGCTTCTTGCTCTGTTAGATAGCCTTTCACTTGAGAAACAACCATCATTTCTATATTGGTTTTTGTAGAACTCTTGTGGCTCCCCAGTTACCCTTTCAGGCAGATTGCTGTGTGTGCAATTCTTTAAACAAGGTGTTCTTGCCATTTGCTTGCCATTTACCTTTGCCTCAATTCCCTGTACCTTTGATATCAAGAGACAGTGTCAAGGAGTGAGACAAAATCTGTGTATAGTTTTTAAGTGCAGGTCTCTTGTGGCTTGATAGAGTAGCATTAATGATGTTTCTCTTTTCCCCCAGTTCCAAATAATTACTAGTATTTTATATGCTTCTTGACCATGCCTGAGTGTAGAGTAATAAAACAACCCAGTTATTATATATCTGCTTTAATGACAAGTTCTCATTTGTTTGTGATAGTAGTTAGTTCAGAACTCATTACGCATGCCATAATATAAACACTACTAGTACTAATGGATGGTAGGGTTATTAATTAAAGGATATCACTCTGGCAGGAAGATAACAAGAGGATGTTTTCATATGTTCCTAAATCTTTTTGTGACAGGAAAGTAGAACACAATTTCAGAGAATTAAAATTTGAAAAAAATGGTACATGAACTATGTAGAAGGCTAGTTGGTCCTTCTTACAAGTTAGTTGACTTCAGAAGAACTAGACAGACTTCTTCTGAAAGTCATTCAAATTCCTTATTTTTGTCTGAGAAGTTAAGTAAAAAATCCAGTGAAATGAATATGAGAGATATTTCTCTCTCTCTCATTTTTTATATTAATACAAAGTTCCTGTTCTTTGAAGTAGCTTTATACATAGAAAGAAACATCATATGAATACTGGTTTTTACTGGGGTTATTTCTTATTCTCTCTGGCTGAATGCAATAGATCTGCAAAGTAAAATGCAAAAGCTATAAGTGTTAAGGATATAGTCTCATGGAAATTGGAGTGAACCCCAGACTCCTTGGGAATGCTTAATTCTGACTTGTTTAAGCAGGAGCTCACCTGGTGAAACTGATTCGTAGTTGTGCATTTCATTAGTTAATGCAGCATATTTCATTTGGCTGATATTTTTCCCTCCCATTATTACAATATAGGTATTTTGGTAAGAGTTTTTGAATTTATGAACTGCTAGTGATTTAATTTAAACCCTCAAAAACGTATCTTTAAAAGGCTTTTAAGTCCTTTCATGGCTCTCTGCATTTTGTGAATTACTTTTGTATTTTTAAGAGGACAGTTTAAGCTAGCATATTAAGCTTTTTTGCTGTATGAAACTGATGTGTTTAGTATCCATTCTGTCTAAATAGTGAGAAGTAGCTAAGTAGTGTGTAATAGTGCACTGGCTGTATGCTAGACTGAATGGAAAAATTGCCTTTGGGCCAAATTTGGTCAAGACATTTAGTGACATTTAACGTCACTGAACAAAATTCTTCTTGATTAGGAATTTCAGTTCTGTCCTCCATATGTGGAAGTACGTATCTGACTCTCTAAATAAATATTACATCTGTTGTGTATATGTGTTAGAACTCTCACACCCCCACCCTGTTGAGTGCAGTACTGATGTACATGTGACTGTGCTATTACTTGTCTGATCAAAAGAATCTAATCAAGCATTGTATTCCTGAGCTTTTAAGAGCCTGAAAAAATTTCATGTGGAAAGTGTTTCATTTCCTTTAAAGCCAAATGGTAGTATTTTCTTCTTTTTTAAATAAGCTAAATATATACACATTTTAATTTTTTCCCCTCTCCTCCTCCTTCTGGTCTTACAACACATTTTACTTTGTTGCCCAAGTGCAGAAAACTTTGCCAGGAAGAAGGGTGAGCAATGCTTCTGTTTCCCATGACCCTCAACTCTAATGTTGTTCCAAGAGCTCACTACTTACAAATGCCTTGATAACTGCTTTCATTCCTTTCATCCCTCCCCCGCCATCCAGCACAGGCCAGTGGGACTGATCCTCCTTTGAGCAGATCTCTTCACAGAACAGGGGAATCTATTTAATGTAAAAATCATGGAACATAAAAGCATTGGAAGATATATTGCAGAATTTTTTACAGCTGAGGATCTGCATGATAATTACTGCAGTGATTTATTCTTGGTTTCATAGAAGCAGAGAGCTTCCTGCTTTCTTAGAGCTCCCTGTTCATACCAGAAATAATCCTATTTTTTACTTTTTCTTCTGGAGAGATATTTGAGAAGGGGTAGTAGTGGGGACACTGCATCTCATTCTACACGTGCACAGCACTGAACTGGCAGAACTGATCTTGGTCAGATAATCAGGATTTTGGCTCCTTAAGAATGTATTGCAGCATAGGCTTTAATTATATTCTGATATTATATTGTGTCATGTATTTCTTCGTCTGCAAATAGGCACATGTATTTTTAAAATTTCTTAGGGTGCATGGCAAGATTAAGAACAGAGAAAAATGTCTTTTCAAGTACGACTTGAGTAAGATCATCTGATGCACCAACACCTTAAATTGCACTAGAAATCTGGGAATTCCCATGTTTTTTCTGGCAGCTCCCTAGCTGCCAGACAGGAAATCACTCTCTGCTTTTTCAACCTCTGGCAGCATCTGCTCTTAGTTTCTTTGTCCTCTTTTTTTTTGTGGTGCTTCTCTGCCTGCTCAATGTTGTTGGGATATGCCAAGAGGAGTGAGAAATGACGTAGCATGGCTGATAAACCATGTTTTATTGGAAGAGTCTGGGGGGAAAATATTGGAATGTGGACCCAACTCCCTGGAAAAGTCTGATACTGTTCTGGGAAATAAACATCCATGGGGTGGGGGAAGAATGTGGAAGATCATGAAAGAGCATTTAAAATCCCCAGAAGGAGCAAGAGAAAGTATGTTGAGGGTCAAAGCAAGTTTGCAGGGATGAAAGTTTAGGAATCTTTGAGACGTTCCTGACAGAGAATTACGGAGTAGTTTTGTCAACAGACAGAGAAAATACTGAGAGGGATGATGAATTAGTAATGATATTCAATTATTTGGGAATGGAAAAAAAGCAGGGAAATGTGCTTGTTTTCTAAGATTTATTTTTCTCCAAGACAGAAGAAATGTTGGACTATTTCAGGCTTTTACAGTGGATCTTGGTCAAAAAGTGTACAGGATGAAAATAAGCATATCTGCAAAACTGTCATTTGTATAGAAATGTTTTGGTTGAATGTAATTTAGAAAAATATAATAATGTGCTAGGGATAGTACTAAGTTATACCCTACAGTCAATCTTTACTATTTCAGAAGTAAAAAGAAACCAAAGCTTTCTGAAAATTCTAGCCATATTTGTGGAAAAATACTGTAAAAAATTGCAGTGTGGCAAAGGAAAATTTTCTGTTCTGCCTTTTACTATGTGATTAGTCACTTGTAAAGTGTAATTCTATGAATATGATTTGATGATTGAAAGATTTAAACCATGGTAATTCCCTGCAAAGTCAGTTTGTTTTCTAATCAAATTCAGCAGTATTGTTAAACAATCATATAAACTAAAATACTGAGAAAAGATACTGTGAGAGTGAGGTAATGAGAAATGTAAGAGTGTGGGAGTAACGAAACAAAATTACATCACTTAATATGAGAAAAAGCTATGAAGTTACATACATGCTTTAACTTCAGAGAAACAGATGAGCAGTATGTGCTGTATTGTGTCCTCCACATTAAGGGTTACAGGACATACATTTTTAGGTGCATTTGTATTATTTCATGTATTTATAATTAGGTAAAGTCAAAACAAGTTAGTAATTTTATAGACTTTACAGATTTTGCATTTTTTTTAAAAGTTCATTTCTTTCTATTCTGATTATGTGAATAACATTAGGTTTCCACATCTACACATGAAGTGAGTGGGGGTAAGGGGATGAATAGTGAAAAAAGGGACGGAATATTGTCAATGTTGTCTTTGTCTGTATAATATTATTTGGTTCAACAGTTTTTTTCAGGGAACTTTTAGTATGTTTTTTATCAAGTAAGCATGCAAATGTGGTGTAAAAACTCCCCTCTCATTAAAGAGCAGTGTTGTGTTCTTGGAGTGTCCTCAAGACTGTGTTAGACTCAGTTCCTAACTGTAGAGAAGTACTAAGAATATCCAAAGTACTGCACAAGTGTCTAACATAAGGAAGTTGTGACTGAGCAGTGTTGGTATGAATAGCTATGAAGTTTATAGACCATACAGATTTTCCAGTGGCTCTTGCCTCACAGTGTTAAGAAAGTGGGGATTTTGTTGCATTTGATCAAGGGGATTTCTCAGCGCTTTCTAGAATGGGAAAGTAAATTATGCGTTTTTCTCATGGAAATATCATGAGTAAGAGAACGACACTGAAAAATTTCAGTGCCTTATGTAACCCCAGAGGAATGCAGCAATGCATGGGCTACATGTTGACATATTCTCCTGATGTCCTTTCCCTGGAGATTGTGGGAAGAAATTAGCTTCCCTGAAATTAAGAGCAAAGCATAGAGCCTAAGGTAAAAAAAGTAATGTGCGATTGCAGGGGTAGGGAGTTGGTAGAGAGCTGTTTGTTTTATTTGCTTATTATTGTTCCATGAATAGCAAGTTGGCAAAGAATATGCACTGATGAAGCTGGCAAATAAAGAGGGTAAAGAGTGTATTGAGAGCAACAATGAAAGACTGTGTCAATACAGAGCAGTGGCCCTAGAGCTGCAAAATCTCTGGCACTGGGCACAGGATTCTCTATTCCCTTGCGATGTTTTCTCTTTAAAAAGCTTTGTGGCAAGTGGCCAGCACTAGCTCCATCAGCCCTTGCAGATAGTCTCTATTCTGTGCCAGCCTGCGCTGTGTTTTGCCAGATTAAATTCTTCTGCAGAAGTTTGGATAAAATGTGGTCAATCATAAGAGGAGAGACTTTTTTTCTTCCTTTTTTTTTTCTTATGACAATCAGAAAAGTTAATATGATCCGGAAATTAACTTAGCTGAGAAGTAAAGAATAATGAGTGTGTTTAAATCATTTCATCAAGTAGACTTCTAAAAATAGAAATACCATGGAAAATCTTCCATGCAAAGGAAGGGACTCCAGGATTGAAAGCCATGAAACCAAAGAGATCAGAAGCTGTACCAGCTGACTACACAGATCTTTTTGTCAGCATTTAGAAGTCATGTTAATGTGCCCTGTAAATTGCTCTCTAACTATAGGCGATCTGGACATGTCATGGCAGTGCTGTTTTATTAAATTGGGATTACCTCTTCTGGCAGCAAATCCCAGAATTCTTTTCATATGCAGTTAGAGAAATTAATAGCACTACCAGCATATGTGTCAACATTCCTAGGCTCAGGATTGCTGCTTTGAGCTGATTCGTAAGGCATTTTTAGGTGTTTATTAAGATGCACCCTTTATTTGTGCTAACCTGCTACTGTATATGTTATGAGTAGGAAGATTTTTCTTAAGAATGATAATTATCTAAAACCATTGATAATCATTTATTTTTCTTTTTAAATTAGTAGTGAGCAATGCAAAGTGGAAAGGCAAAAATAGCAAAGAAAATGCATTTTGGTGTCCTACTCTGAATTAGGACCTACTAACTGCTACTCTGAATTAGGACCTACTACTGTGAAGCTGGAAGTTTTAATGAGAAAGCCCTAAAGCCAGGAAGAAATTTGAAATATAGTGGTGATATATGCAATCCTGTATGATCACTGCTTTTAACTGCTTAATCATTCATATTGCCTAAATATAATTGTACTGCCAGCTTCTGTGTTTACAGTCTATGGTGTGGAAAAAGATATCCCACTGTGACATGTTCTACTTACAATCAAATTGACTGTAGCAAACACAGAAGCTGTTGAAGTTCAGTGCTTCTCAGTGGGGTGTTCTTGTTGCCCCGGCTTATTTTCTGGCTGTTGATATAGCTGGCATCCTTGAAGCTCATTCCCTCATAAAATAACAAAGCCAAAGAAGTTCCCTGTTCATCTCCACTGTACAGGAGCATGTCATGAACTATTTAAGGAGACATGTATCTCAAAAGCATTTTCTTGAATAACTAGTGTTTTACAGATTTGTATTTGTAATACTGAAAGTCCTTTTTTCACTTTTATGAATTTTTAAATGCTTCCTTGCTTCTGTCATTTAGTGTGGTAAAAATACTGCAAATCATGCTCATAGCTGCTATTTCACAATAATAATGTCTCTCATATAAAAACTACTTTTTCAAGTGTTTAGATAACTTAGCCTGAACAATTGTTTATAGAATGAGAGTTGCTTAAGAAATAAATCAAGCAAATAAAGCTATTTGTAAAGCAATTAAAAAACAACCATAATAATGACTCATTTTCAGGTATCAAGGATTAGAAGTCAACAGACTAGATAAATGTTTTCTGCATTTTAGCGTGCTGATTTATAAGTACTCTGGCAATACTGTTCAATTTCTGCTGTGTTTTATTCACATATTACAATGCCTTAATGCTGAGTTGTGCTGACTAGCTTGGGTTTTAATAAACTTCTTTGTCACTGCATGACCAAAGAGGGTGTCTCATCAAGCAGAGTACCACAATGCATCTAGTCGTATCTGGTAGTGGACTCTGCTTCCTAAAAGGTTTGAAACACCAAAGGTGACTGTATGTGGTCTCCTTTCCAGACTTCAGCTGTACTGAAATTCAGCTGACTGAAGCATCGTCTCTAATATCCTGCTAGGTCAGTCATCACCCCTTTGCTTCTGCTGTCTTTGAAGCCATGGAATAATAACTAGCTTTGTGTCAGATAGCCAGATATGTTGCTGTTACTGTATTAGCCACAGTGTCTGTTGTTTGAAGTCCCATTTACTGCATTCCAGCTGTTGCTCAGGAGTTCATTTAGGCATGTTTAATCTTCTCACTCGGTTTCAACTGCTGTTTTTCTTCGTTAACCCAGTGAATGATACCAAGCTTTCCCAGGATGATTGACATCAGTCAGGGAGAGCATTGATTATTGGAACTCCATTTGCTAATGAAGACATTTTTGTAAGCAAACAAGTGAAAAGACTGTGGCTTTGATGTGTTTGCTGAGAACACTTTCTTGCAGGCTGCTACTAGGATAAGGATATGAGTCCTCTGCAAGTGCTCCAAAGTTTCTGCTTTTGGAGATTGGTTGATCCCTATCAAAAGTTTGGACTTTCTGCGGTTCTTCCAGACACTAGACTGGCAAAACCAAACAAATGACAACCTTCCCAACGCAATAAAAAAATTCATTGTGCTTACCAGCTTGTGCAAATCTTTGCAAGTGTCCTCATCTGTAGGACTTTGTCCTTGTTGTGACAGGCTGTGCCATGCCAAAGCATACACTTGTTTTTTCATCCTTCGGGAAATAATGTCTGTCATTTCATCACATTGTTGCCATGTATTGTTCTCTCCTCCTCCTCAAGACTCTATATAAGAAATTATTTTATGATCTGATTAACAAATACAGGACAAGAAGGTAGAAGAAAAATTCTGATGTTACAAAGGGTCTGGATCATAGTTTTATCGTCCTATATTCAGCTGTNATTATTTATATATTATATCTGTTAATATATTTATTATATATTACAGTTCATATTGCATGCTTCTCTTTGGCAATTTCAAAGGAAGTGAGTCTTAAATAAATCTGCCTTCTAGAATAATCCCGAGGGGGGTTTTTGCAATTTTTATTGAAAAACATGTTTTACGTAGATTAATCCAATATATAAAACTTTAGGGAAAGTACAATAGAGAAGTACATTTCATGATTCCTCAATGACTTTCCTGAATGGATGATGACTTTTATTATTTTTTCATTAGCATTATGATACTGATGGTTGGTATTGTATAAATCCATATGCAATACTGGTGTTATATTACTTGTTGTGGTTAAGCTTTGTTGTAGTTTTCCTTTTATTATTTCCGGTCACAGTCTGGTGGCTTCTTTAGTACTTCCTCTGTCAGCTACACAAAAAAATAATATTGTTTGCCAGTTGGCTTGCTGCAGCCCTGACTAAAACAGGCAACTCTATCACAATTATATTCTTGCACAGGCAATATGTAGTATGTAGATGGCTGCTCTTGGCTATGTGCCTCACTGCAAAATGGAACTGAATCCTTCTTTGGAATCAGAGAAAGCAGGGTACAAATGGTAGAAGTGAGTGCTCTCAGAAAATGCATATTAATAGACCTGCCCCTCTGGCATATAAGGGTTATCAGGTTGCATTTTCATTCTTTTGCTGGCACCCGGAGAGATTACTTCATTTGAGTGCCTGCAGAAGAGCAGGGGCGACAACGTTTATGAGTTCATTGAGACTTTCGTGCAGCCATCCTTCCCTGGGTGACAGACTTGTACTGCCAGTCAATAAAGCTGGTGAGGTTTTTCTAGTAACTTAGAAGATCAGTTGTCTCTGCTTGAAGGAAAATTTCTGCCCTGAGCTAAGTGAATGTCCTGGTTCATGTGAAAAGAGGGACATGACTTTACAATGTGCTTGCTGAGTAAGAGCAACTCTGAATATAAAAAGGTGATTTGTGTGGTGATTACCTTCCTTCTGGAAGCAGCAGTGTGCTTTGAGGACTCTCAGTGACATTAAGACTTTGGGATATACAGTGATAAATGACATGTTGTAAAACTGGGCGAGGTGTCTGCTCTATCTGCTCTTTTCATTTTTTTGTCCATCATTTGTATCTTCTTGATTGGAGACAGTTGCTCTTAAATTTGTTTTAATTCAGTTTTGAATCTTGGTATCTTTTAGAAAAGATATGCTTAATGCACAGCTGCTCCTTTTTTGTGACTGGTTTATAATTTTACAATCAATTAAAGTGATAATGCTCCTAAGAAAGTGATAAATACAACCAAGTAGCCCCGCTTGGTCTGATGTTGGTGATTCAACTGCAATGTCAGAGTCTTAGAGAGTAATTCCTATGTCAGCCTTTAGGAAGCTGTCCGAATCAGCTGGAATTTTCTGTAGAATAATATTTTTTTATCTTTTCAGGTTAGATTAATGAACCTTCTACATATGCCAGTAATGTTAGAACTTGTAAATGAGTGTTACAGGAAACATCTGACCTTGGAACTTCATTTTAGTCTTTGCTACATTAAACAGCTTTAATCTTATTATGATATTGTCTAATACTCTCAAGGTATTAGGAAAGGCCTCATATAGAGGCAGATATCTCCAAATGGTATCTTGCTGCATGGCTTAATCAAGTTATCTAATAAGCTCCTTAATTCTTCATACCCACTATTTCTGAACTAGGTTAAACATACCTCCTTCAGGTTCAAAATGTATAAGCTGTGTCTGATTTGCTGACACATGAAAGAAAGATTGGCATCATATATCAGTAATCCAGGATATGAAATGGAGACTCCAGCTTTGGTATTTTTTAGCATTTATTTTCCTTTACTGTGACATTTGTTCCACCAAACCCTGCATATGTGGGAGAATGATAGGGGAGAGCCAATGTTCCCTCATTTCCTTTCACATTCACAGAGATACTTTTCATCATGGGCAGTTATTAGATTGTCCAAAGGAAATAAATCTGCATTCCTATTAGCAAGAGTTAATTTTTGCATTCCAGTGTACTTGCAATATAGAAACTTTTTTTCTTTCAATTACTTTAAGTCCATGTAATTCCTTTTGGCATCAGTTGCTATACAGCAATTTTGTAGAAGGGTTTGGGACTCAGTGTAGTAACTTGGTGAAAGTGCTGCTTCCCTTTAAACTTAAAATACACTGCTGTGAACAGATACAAGTTTCGATCTTTATAAGAAATGTAGAACAATCATTTACTTAGCTATAAAAGATGCTGTATTTGCATAAAACGTAGTGCTTCATCTTAAATTATTTTGTTTTCAGCTATACAAACAGTAGGAAACGCTTTTTGTTTAGCATACAATTTGTTAATACACTTAACAATATAATCTTCATCTGCAGCACAGTAGGAAATGTACAGTAAGAATGCAATAAATCTGGGTAGCATTCTTTCCTGTTTTCCATGTGCATCAAAAAATACAGAATTTGTTGACCCAATTCTTTACATCTTAGTTATTTATCAGATATCCATACAGAATTCCCTACTAATAGAAGAAAAAAAATCTGTTTGTATCTGTATTGTCTAAAGATGATGGATCTCTTTTTGGACTGATGTACTCTATAGCTGCCTATAAAATACAAAAGGAGTAGGCAGTGGGGCAAAATTCTGGGCAGTGCAAAATCCAGGAAGGGATTCTCTTGCTTGATAGTGATTACCTTTAATTAAAATAAAATAAATCAGTCATCTGATTTTGGTGATTTTTGTTTGGAGGTATTTGAAATCTTTATTTCAATCATTTTTCAATTCTTACTTCATTTAGGACAATGGGAGGGTTCTTACTGTTGGAGAGCATTCAAATTTAAATGATGCTTTGTGTGTATGGGGGTTGTTTGTGTGTTGGTTTAGGATATTAGGCCAATTTGTATACTTATGTGTTAGATTTTATTCTTGCCTGGAAGAAGGTTAGCCCTCTTAATTTTGTGTCCAGCATTGAGTATTTATGACTTTGTGAGTATTTATGGCTTTATGATAACAGAGGGTAGAGAAATCACAGAATCACAAAATGACCAAGGCTGGAAGGAACCCATGGAAGTCATCTGGTGCAACCACCTTGTACCATGAATTTTCCTAAGATTTAGTAGACGTCAGAATCTTAATTGTCAATTTTTCTACCATCAAAGCAGATACCATAGATACAGCCTCCAGGACACAGAATATTGTTGTGGGTTTCCTGGGCTCATCTGGACTGGTGATGTTTTTAAGTCTTGACCAACTCCATTCATGATCACATTCCTCTCTGCATTTGCATTAGTTTATCTAAAAAAAAAGAAAAGATAACAGATTTATGTGGTTGATAATTCTGTTTTGGTTTTTTTTGTCGTACAATTATAATGAAATTTTGTGCCATAAAATTTGAATTGCTTTGTGAAATTTAATAAAAATAGTGCTCATAATCCATGGATTGCCTTGTTGATTGGCAAGCATTTGTGGGGGTTTTTTTTCTCTTCAATTGCTTTTTACAGAGGTTTTGCACTAAAAACATTAGATGGTGTGGTGTATCAGAAGAATTAGAATGTAATTATTTTGATAAAGGTAATGAAAAAAGATATTATGAGCTTTATTTTAATCTGCAAACTAATATTGCAGTATTTTAAAGAGTAGTCTACTTACATATGCAATTTATCTCTAGACATTAATTTCTTATACTAATTTTTTGTTTTTCAAGATGTATAAAAGTTCTTTGATTGTCACTGTGATATGCATATTAATGTTTGAAATCTTACATCAGCCTGTTTCATAGGTGTCTAGGATAACTCAGGTATTTGATTTTGAAATGGTGATGGTAATTTTAAAATGAAGTTAATGTCCAAAAAAGATACTAGTAAGGAAACTTTGTAAGCAGAAAAAATACTTAATGCTGAAATCCATGATGCCTTGCTCCAGTGAAGTTCTATTGATTCTTTTTTTTTTTTTTTTGAATTCTAGATTTATCCATGGCAGTACAAAAATTTTCACAGTCTTTACAAGATTTTCAGTTTGAGTGCATTGGAGATGCTGAAACTGATGATGAAATTAATATTGGTAAGTATTCTCTTTGCTTTGCTGGCAGTAACATTTTTTATAGTTTCTTATAAAATGTTATTAGAAAGACAGTGGGGCAGTTCACAGTCGTTTTTTAATGGTTCATGCTACAAAAATAGAAAAAAAATTAATAAATAGAAACCATGCAAGACTTTAAAAATACGTATCAAAAAACTATGTCTTCATGGCATAGCTTGATTTATTGTAGTGGAAAGTATTCAACAGTACTTTTGTCAGCTGAGTCAACTGTGAATCCTCTAAATTCTGCTGCTACTTTTATGTTTCAGTCAGTTTTCAGTGGGTTACTAAAAATTATGCAAGTTTGCTATGATGTAACATCCGTCTGCAAAAATCCACTTAAGTGCCTAGTAAGACACAGGAAGTATTTAAAGGTCTAAAAAGAGGAATATGTTCATTACAACTTGTGCATTCCTAAGTTTATGGTTGTCTGAACTTTCGCCAGTAAAATTTACTAGCTGCTTATTGTTCTGTCTCTGTACACACAGAGAAATTCTGCATTTGCAGAACTGAACAGCTCAACTTGTCTTGATTGTAAGCCTCCTTAATGTCATCAAAATACTCTTCCCTCAGCAGACTAAGCCTGGAAATGTTTCCAGGGTTCAGAAATTCAACCACTCTTTACTGCAAGGCATTGCTGCAGTTGTACTGATGCTTTTACACGGTAGCACAGCTGCTGGAATGCTTTAACCCCCATTGGTAAGGAATTTGGATTATAATCCATCTTCAGAATGGCTAAATTCAGTATCATGACTCTTACATACCACATGGCCCCCATGTGTCTCCTAAAACATCTGAGAGGAAGTAAGATGGTTCTTAAAGAGTAGTGGCTTCTAAAAATAAATAATTTGGCAGTACAAGAGGGAACATAGGACTTGTTGGTATTTTTTGAAGAAGTTCTATGTAATGCAGAGAGGAAACTTGGATTTAGTCTTTTCCAAGTGTATCTATTATTATCTATTTTCAAGTCTCCTCTCCCTGCAATTTTTCCTTTTCCTGACTGAGTCATTGGACAGAAGGTCTGAACTGCTTGTTTTCACTCACGAGGTTTGCTTCATCTTCACCCTATGACATTGTAGTAGTCAGAAAACTATCATCAAATGTGACTGGTATTTGGTCACGGTCTTCCACTAGTTCCTGGCAGGGGGTGGGAGGGGAGGTTTAATTTTACTGACAATTTAAAGTAGGGGAGTGAAATCACTGACCTGCTGCTACTCAGGTATAAAACTATATGCATTCTTCAGGTGTGTCCAGCTTGGAAAGAGAAGTTGTGTGCATGTACACTTTGGCATGCTACATATTATTTCTTGGCTGTTACAATTATATTGTGTATATATATATATATCTTTTAACTAAATCTGCAATATCTCAGTTATATGTCTTATATTTGGTCAGTAACATTTTTTAAAGACATACTGCTTTGCATTTAAAATCAGGTGAAACAAAGACAACATTCATTTTACTTGTAACCTAAACGTAGCAGAGAAAAGACATTTTATTGTTTGGACATTAAACAGGCATTTCAAACTATTTAGGAAAAAAACACAATTCATGATGCTTGACAGCTGATTTATTTCACTTGAAGCTTCAAAGAAGGGATTTCTAGCTTCTAAAGGACCAATTGCCTGATGGATTGTCATGTACATCAAAGAAGCTTGTAAGAGTAAAAGGTAAACTGTGACAGGAATCAAATTAAAATCTAACAGAGCTTGAATGATCCTGTGTACTTTTATAGGGTAAGGCTCAATTTTTGATCTCCCTAGAGCAGTGACCTAGAATTTATCCATATCTTTAACATGCCCCAACAAGATAAATGTTTGCTTATCATCAAAGACAGCTTTGTATAGATGAATCCTGCTCTGTACCTCCTTCTGCTTTCACCTCCTTTTTCTAAAAATGTCTACAACTGTGCAGGCCAGTGAGAGGTTCTACTTCAGTCTGCCGTGATGTTCTGACTTGATAAGATTTCTAAAACCCTACCATATGCATAGGGGCTTATTGTAAAGACTACATTTCTATTTCAAGCTTAGCATTGAAAATCTATCCTAATATAACTTAGCATTGGGAATTCACCTCTGAACAAGGCTTCTTCTGTCAGATGTGAGTATTTTTTTTTAAAAAAGGTTCAGATTCTTTCAGCATTAAATGTAAGTGATTTAAGTGATTTTTTTTTCTTTTTTTTTTCTTACCAATAAAAAATATTTTGAATTGTGCTGGTAGCTCCATTAACTTTTTTTTCAGCAATACTAGAGTTGAGGGTCTCTCTTTAGTAACTAAGCACAAC
>VXBB01005113.1:13421-187263 GCA_013399915.1 Illadopsis cleaveri | reverse complement strand
TTTTTGGGCTTCTTTTTTTTCCCCAGTCTGAGATATAATAAGAGCAGTTTTATTTGCATTTCCTATAACCTGTGCATTTTTAGTTGCTCTTTTAATATGACTTATCTATTCCAGTAAGCCTATTACATAAAATATGCAAGAAGCAATTTTAGTTAACCTTTGTGAAACACTCCACATAAACAGAATTATGGTGGTGTTCTTCATACTTATTTTAATCCGTGTTTTATTTAATGCAGTGATTTATTTGTTTGGGTTGTTTTTGTTTTTATTTAATTCCTGTCTTTGATTTCTAATTTTGACGATTTCTTACCTTTATTTACAAGAATTTAATTCTTGCATAGAAGGGGTGTTCTTCTTTGGCAAAAAAATCTTACCTATGTCTGTGGCTATATAATATATTTTAGGTAGTTTTTTCATGTTGCTGCAAGTTAGCTAGATTTATCTTCATAGTCACTTTCAGATATACCATGCCTAGTTTAGAGTCATTTTATGCATGAGTTGTAAGGAATTTCTCTGACTTTCTTGGATAAGCAGGCTGTCTTGTTCCTCAAATGACCTGCAGCTCTTACGTTTTAGGTTGGTTTTCTAACTGTGAACATCAAAGGATTAAAGCTATAAAAACCTTTTCAGTTTTTAATCTTTTTGCCAGCAAATTTGGTCTGGGAAACAGTGGTTCCCATCTTTACTAGTTTTTCTCATTAAAAAAGAAAACAAGCTAGCAACAATTGCTGGTTTTGTCTCCTTCTCTGGTTTGGAATGCTTGTGGAAGCATGTGATCTGCAGCAATGCCTGGGCTGCACTATTTGATTGCAGAATGTGGTTATTAGCTCCAGTTGCATGTGATACAGCAAAGCTATGATTGTTTTGTGTGCAACTGAAAAGTTTTGCAGAAGGTGGCATTTTCATGCAAAAATAAGAAGATGAGTGACAGCGAATTAGTAATACTAAAAAGCCATAGTAATGAAGGTTTGATTGAACTTGCCCTTACTCTGAGAAGGTGTTGCTTTCCTAATCTAACGACTGGTTTTCCTCAGAAATATCAACACTTGATAACACTTTGCCATTTGATTTTTAGACATATCACCCTGATCTCAGCCCTCTTTGTAAATTTTTTTGCACAAAAATTAAATACTTAAGATTGACAGTGAATGTCAAGGAGGTCGGTCATTTGTCTTGCCCAGTGGGAGTTTTGTGTAAAATGGATGCATGATTTTTACATGTTTCAGACCTTATAGGTACCATAGAACTTTATATGGATGGGACAGCTGCAAAAACTATGTTTTTAATGATCATCTATCTTTTTCCTCAGTGTACACTGCAGGCATAGATTTTGCAGGGAGAAGGTTTTCCAAGCTCCTCCTAGTATTATCCAACTTGTGTCACCTGGATCTCTCCCTAGGAATTTCAATGTTTTGATCATCTTTTATTCTGTTTGTGTTATCTGGTTTATGGCTGCTAGAGGTGAAAATAATAAACAGTGTTAACTCAGTGGAATTCTGTCTTGTGCCTTTAAGAAGTTTGTGTCTATTTTGTATTATGGCCGATTATATATTTGTGAGGTCTAATATCTGCAGTATAAGACCATGCTCTTCAGAACTAAAAAAGAAAAATAAAACAAGTAAATAAATTCTGATATTCTGGCATTTTATTTTAGTATCTATGTTAGCATGTGCTGTTTAGGAAAGTGCACTGAAAAGCATATGTCTTTCAGTCTGTGACTGCTGATTTTGAAGTTTGGGGTTTTCTTCCCTGAGGAGAATTATATTATGACAGATGTTTCAGGTAGCATCAGATGCTTGATTTAAGAATGTAATAGGGTTATGATGATTTATGAAATCATTATTAATTGAGCCACAAAGAATAGGTCAAAAGTTCTAAAATGTGGTATCTTTTCTTGTGGGCACTGAATTCTTCTCTTGCTGCTAGCAGTTGGGACTCATGATCTTTGCTGACTCACATCTCACATCTCACATCTCACATCTTCAAGTCATTCATGGGATTATTAAATTGCTTGCAACTAACAATCTACAGAACTGTTAGCTCATACCTGGCAGTTACGTTGTTTACAGCAGTTAGTTTCAAGCTGAACTTTGAAAAATCGAACCCAAATGTACCAGAGAGAAAGAACTCAAAACGAAACAAACAAATACAGAATGCTAATAGTAGCTGTTTGTTAGAGTCCACTGCTGTGTTTTGCTTTCTTGTTTTAGTTGAGCAATGATGCCAGAAGCTCAGTCTTCTTTTTTCTCTTACTGGGCACCTACATGCACAATGCTTTTCAGTTAGCATTTGCTCTACCCTCTTGGAGAACTCGTCATAGGACAAGCATCCTGTAATTCAAATTAGCAAATAGTGCTGTACTGGGAAATTTGTATATAAAACAACACAAAAAAAGGAAAAAAAATCATGTTGTTTCCTTTCCCCCCCATCTTTTCTAACAGTGTAAAAGTTTAATTGACTTCAAGAGGTACCAAATTCCATTTTTAATGATACATGCTGTGGATACAATGGTCTATTGAAAGAAATAAATTTAAAACAACAACAAAAAATTGCATAGGAGCTTTATGCATGCCTAAGTGTGTAGAGACAAATCCTGACAATCAGTCTGTGGACTTGGCAGTCTCCAGGTTAGGACTGTCTTATGGAGGTTCATCAGGAATCTGAGAAGGTAGATGTCAGGTTAATCATGATTTCAAGCCACAAGTTGCTTGTGGTGCGTAATGGCTTCTTGAATTTGCTTTGTGCTTCCTGAATTATTTATTAAATGAAGTCGAGCCACCTACAGTCTGAATCACTTGGATATCTTACAGGTCATCTCCTTAATTACTTAAGGTTAAGCTTTCATGTTCAAGAAAGTTCTTTTTGGAGTTAATATTCAACCTACTTTGCACTGAATTCCCGTTTGTAACCAGGCTTCCGAGTGGAATTACCAAATTCCAAATAAGTGTAAAATTACTTGCAGCATCTTAGGTCTACTAGTACCTTATCCAAAGCAAAGAACAGGATCTCGCCACCACCTTGAGGGCAGAGTTCTGGAGGTGGATTTTTTTAGCATAGGCATCATCCCAACAACTTTTCTAGTGCTTGCGTTTGTTGACCTTGTGGAACACATTAGAGACAAGTATATTTACAGAAGGTGGTTTTGTTTTAGATGGGTGGGGAAGGGTTGAGTCCTGAATTAGACTAGAAGGCTATTTACAAAGGAGAGTGAATTTGCATAGAAAGATTGTATGCTGTTTTTCCACAATAATTACCTGCTTAGATTTGCCAGCTCTTTTTCCTCCAGCTGAAATAATGAATTTTAAAATATAACTTTTTAGATTATTTTCAAAGCAACTTTTCTTTAGGTACTTGTAAGATCACAGGACAGGGTTCTTTGATATGGTAACAATTTATGGGAGGAACTCAGCACAATCAGGGTATGAAATGCCTAATGTATTTGTTTCAAATCTGTTGATTCTGTTCCTACTTTTTTTTTTTAATCTCTGTTGCATATTTGACAATTTAAACAAATGCCACCTGTTTACAGAACTCTTGCTTCTTGACTTCAAGAAATGAGTGATTTTATTCTAGTGCTGGGATCCTATCAAGAAAGTGAAGCTTGGCATTCTGTTGGTCAAGGCCAGAGCTCTTGTCCTTGCTTTGGAAGGGCAAATGAGGCTGACAAATCAGGAAACAAAATAGTGGTGCAGTACGTTTTTATCTGTCCAGGAGGAAAAGGTAAAATAAGATCAATAGCACAGTCCTTGTTGTTTGTTTTTTTCTTGGATACCTTGGAATTTGCATGCTCCGTTCTCTGTTGACCTTAAGGTGAGTATTCAAATGAAAAAACTGCATTGGGGTGGTGATGCAGTTACTGCCATTTCTGTTTGTCCTACCTTTCTTCTGTGTCAGGAGTAGCTGACAGTAGGAGCTCCCCTGAGTCCCTGCAGTTTGCGTCCTGATGTACTAACAGAAGCTAAAATTCATTTTACTGTATTGAAATGCAGACTGTGGTGTCTCAGATACTGCTTGCCTTGGAGCTTCTATTGTGCACAGAAAGAGGTTGAGGCAGGCAATAGACAGCAAGAACTTTGTTTTCCTGGTGCATTCTGCTAAGGAGTTAAGATGCGTCAATATTTGATCTGAGCAGATGAATGGACACGTCCGTGCCACTCACAGAACAAGATGAAGTAGCTTTTGTGTCTCTCATTTCGATCTTCTGGATTCTTGAAGGTGTAGTCTACTTTATCGTCCTCATTCCATGTCTTCAACATACCTCTTTTCCCCTCCTTTGTCATGTAACTTCATTATTTCTAGATTTGGACGCCCCAGTGGAAGTATGAATGCCTGTGGGGAGACAATTTGAGGACTAGAGTGTTGCTTTATAGACTTGTTTTGAAAATAATGAGTTGTTGATGCATATAATACACTTCTAGTAAAATGACATAACATTTTTAGAGTTGTCAAGCTAGCATACCTCTTGAGAAATAGAAACTCATTTTCAAAAACAGATAGTAGTTTGATCAACTCAGCTTTGAGATATTCATCTTCAGGTTTGAGCAGGTGAGGTAAGGGATTTGTACTTTCTGAAATCAAAATGATTAGTAGAGTTTAGAGTTTTAAGCACATGAACTTTGTAGGCCTAAATTCAATTGAGCAATTATGGCAAACCTAACATCTGCTGAAGTATTTAGCAATATTTTTTCTAAACTCTTTCACTATTCAAGCAATAAATGCACAAAACTTTAAAAATCAGAAAAACAATATAAATGATTCTCAGTTGCATTCTGAATATATTACATTTGCTTTTACTTCCGCTATTTCAGCACTTATAAAGAGCCACACACAAGGTTTGTACAGCTGGGATGATTAAAGTATCAGGACTTTTTCCTTCACTTAAAGTATGGATGGGTCTCTGAAGAATTGGGGATTGGCAAGCCTGAAATGTAGTCATAATTACTTCTAATTCCTTTGTTTATGGAATGCTGTGATTGAATATTACTTTTGCAGCTTAACATTTCTGCGAACAATGTTGTACATTGCTCAGTGGTTGTTTCCTATGTTGTCTTGTTATTCAGCTCAAAAAAACTTGAGCTTGAAGCAGCAATTCTTATCTTAGAACAAAAGATTTGTGCTCATCATACAGATATACCACAACTCTTTCTAGTGGGATGGGCGAGGGAGAGCAAGAGATGATTGTAATCTGATTGCATCAGAATCCATCTTTGAAGTAAACTATTTCTGAATATTCTATGGTTTTTAGTGATATTCTTCCTCTGATATGTGATAGGATATCAGTCAACTCGGGCGAAGCCAGAGTTGTTCAAGTCAAAGGTTAATGGTCAATTTAGTTGCGGTAAAGATTAATTGAATTAAATGAACTTCTGTTAGTTTTCAATAGGGGCCAATTCAAGCTGCTACTTTTTCAAAGTAGATCTCCAGCAGCACTTTAAGATCACTTTGTACCTGTTAGACAGAATTTGATGTATTGAATATTGTTCCCCACACCCTGCAGAGTTCTGCAGCTGCGGAGCTCAGCCCCACTGCTGTGCCTTTGGCTCCATCAGGTGAAAAGAGAAGCTGATTTCTCTTTGACAGGTACAATAATGTAAAACTCCATTTTGTAGAGAGGCGTAGAGACACAGCATTTCTTAATGATCACTTATCTAAACCTTTACCTCTTTATTCCATGAGAACATGGCAGAAATGGTGTATTTGTTGTGACTCGTCCCAAAAGCCTACACACCTTCACAGAACTGTAGAAGAAAGGGGAGAGACAAGAAAAGAGTTAGTCATTTGTGGACAGGTTTTGATCTAGTGCTCTGTGTGAGCGCATGACTGCTTGAGAGATCCTTCTCATGTTCCTCAGAAAATGGGAGAAATTGTTTAGATGATTTAAAAGGTTTTTTCTGGCACTCCAAGATGCCATATTTCAGGAGAGGTGCTGTAGACTAGTAGAGACTAGAATGAGCTTTTTCTACCACATCTCTGCCATGTTGAAGAATTCATGCTACACAAGATAGGTAAATTTTTCAAACTGAATGATGTATTTTCAAAATCTGTACTGCTTTTATAAAATAAAATAGAACACTAAAACAGGGTAGACATGCACTTGTATTTTTAATAAAGTGCTAAAATTGTAGTGGTGGTAGTGGAATTATTCTTTGGTGTGGGTTTGTTTTTGTTTTGTTTTTACAAATATGCTGTGGGATAGACAGCCATTATGAACTTTAAAAAATTTTCATGACTTTCTGAAGTGTTTTGCCCTTGCTTGATCTATTTAGAATTTTCTACTTGTATTTGCTTTGTGATGTTCTGCATGAGTAGGGCTTGGCAAATTACTGATATTAAGTCAAGTAATTGGATTTATTTAAAATGTGTAACATTGCATGTCTTCAGGTTATCTCTCCAAGTATTGTGTTTGACGAGTGCTGACAGTAAATCTGGGAATTCTGGATAACCTGACTTTCTTGCAAATCTTCTTAGTTTGTGTATAAATATGTAGCTTTCTTTGTAGACCTCTGCTGAAAAGTAGTGGAGTGGAAAGTGTAAATGTATTGGCTCAAAGAATTGTTTTAACTTTTGTACAAGGCTTGTATTTTCATGTTTAAATATTTGTAACATGATGGCTACTTTTTATAGCAAAGAATTCTCAAATATGATACTGTTTGTAACTGGGTTTAGATGGTTACCCTGACAGAGGTTTGTTTCTGTAATGGGGAAAGGATTTTTACTTCCAATAACAGCCCTGCACTTTGTGCTTTGCATATATTTGGGAAAAAACTTAACAAAATACCGTGCTATATTTGCTCATTAAGTTTTGCGAAGTGAAAATACTCTTCAGTTAAAATTGCCTCATATGGTATGTACATGTTACACTGTCCTGCCAAAGACATCTTGCAGAGCTTTGGGCTTCGGGTAAGCTCATATCTTGATTTGGTGCCTTTTATGGTTCCCATATTGGCCTGCAGTGTGAGGCACATGCGTGTGTTGCTCAAGCAGGAGGTTCCATTCTTACTGTGGAATCGCTGGCCTCTTCTGCTGATTTGACTCACCTTTATAGTGTGACAAAACCCAAATGCTTCTGCCTGGTATATGGCCTGCCATTGAAGGGCTTTGAAACTTTGTGGGGAACACTGCCTGGAAACACAGAGGGATCAAATGCTATAAACCAGGGAAAGTCAAACAAGGAGACTGTTGCTGAATATCTGATAGTTTCATTTCATGGGGAATTTGCAGCACTTACTACCATCTCTCTGTTGTAATAATGTGAAGTGCCACAATGCTCCTAATTATAATTTGGAGAAAACATTACCACTGAATTTACGCTTGAGTTTACAATGTCTTGACTCAAATGAAATAGAGAGAACCCATGGGGTTTCTTTACTTTTAGTTACGTGTGTTTGAGTAGCTGTGCCCTGATGAAATTCTCTGCTTACCAGCATGTAGTGGAACATGTGATCATATTTGGAGAACAAACATAGGCCTTGAAGCATAAATTTGGGCATAAAAAGCTTAACTTTGTCATTTTTCTTGCTTATTCATTTGTGTAATTTCTTTGCAGAAGCTTTAAAACAGGCATTTTTCATCTCTGTCTCTTTGCTGTTATCATACTTTTTCTTCCTGATCTATAATTAATTTTTTGGCAAATTTGGATTACCTTATGTGAATTAGCACACTTATTTTCAATAATTAAAAAAATTGGGCGAAATACCTTTCCTCACAGTTCAAAGAGGTAATTGCCACAGGAAACAAAGTTACCACTGAAACTTGTGCTCCCTGGGAGATGCTTCAAGATCTGAAAGATGAGGGTAGTATTTGATAAAAGAAGCATTGGATTAAGGCCTTGCAGAGTAATTATGGAGCAAATAGTAGGAATGTTCATTTATTGAGTCTGAAATAGCTTCACATTGTCTGCTCTAAGAATATCTTGATTCTGCCACAAGAACAGTAGAGACCAGATAGGGCTGTCTGTACCTTAGTGTGCCTTCCCAGGATGGAAGTCTTAGAGGAAATTTGTAGTTATTTTGAGTGTAAATTTAAACCACTGTCTTCTGGCAGAAATCATGGCCACTTTGAGAGTGTATTTCCATGCTGGGGTATGTTGATGTAGTCTTAAACCTCTACACTTGAATTTTTGTTTCAGCCTATGTCTTTTACTATTAGAAGTGCATTTTATTGTATTATAGGAAGGTCCAAATTGCTTTTTTTAGTGTTCTTGTGGAGGCTGTGGTAAGTGTAACCACAGACAACAGGAATGCATAACATCCTTATTACAGATCCATAAAACCTGATACCTAGATTAGGAAGGTAAGAGAAACCAAATGGAAAGGATAAGGCAGCACATACAATAATGATTTTCCAAATTTAAAATGAGATTGAAACCCCATGAAGAAATGAACCATTATCTTGATATTCTAACTTCTTTTTTCATGATGGAAGCTTCTAACATAATTCATCTCTTGACACCAATACTCAGCTTAAAGTTAAAGCATATCTGTCTGACATGCTGCAGGCTTGCAAAATGGAATTTACATAAATACCTAACTGATGTTATCTTAAACCTTAACAAAAGAGAGCAGTTGCTGCATTTCCTCTATTATCTGGGGAATGATACTCAGAAGAGGTAAAAATAACTAAGATAAGCATAGATTTCAAATTCTGTACTCCTCTCCTATTTTGCCATTTTTTCTGCTTTCCCAGTAAATATTACTTACAGTACAGAGCTCAGTCTTCCAAGCTGAAGTTTCTCCAAAAGTGCTGCCATTTGGAAAGTGAGGGAAGATGACCTCAGGTAGAAATAGTGGAAGAAATAACAGTAGGTAAAGAAAATAGAAAACCTGTGCAATAATTGGCAAAATTGATCAGACATATGTCTTCTTGTCCATATATAGCTTTTCTGAAAATGTGTTTTAAAAATAAAATCAACAGCTCTGTAACAGTTTTCTGTAAGTTATCTTGGAGCACTATTTTTTAAATTATGGTACAAGGGTGCTGCATCCCAGTCAATATTAGTTATAAAATGCTTTGACACCAATACTCTGCTTAAAGGTCAAGGACATTTGATGTTTTTCACAATTGGCATAAATTATTCATTATTTCTTTTTATAGACTAAGGTGTTGATCCCTTCAGCTTGATCCCATTGGGCTCAACTGTAATTCTCTTTAAATCTCTAGGTAATTGAACACTTCTTATGTTTTATAGGCTTCATTCAGTATGAAAAATAGGGGGAAAAAAGGATCATTAACAAATCAGTCCAGGTTATGACAATGGTAAAGGAAACCTCTTTTGTATAAAATAAGGCTCCATTTAAATTCATAGCCAACATATTGAAAGGCCAACATAATGACAGGCTTTGGGAGTCTTTTTTTTTGTCCTGCTCTGCATTCCATTTTGTAATGTGAAAACTTGCCATAGTGGTGATATTTAACAATATCCAATTTAGTTATCTACTGATAGACGTTGCAGATCCTCTGTGGCTTTAATGACGTCCACAACTCTTGTTAAGTAGAAATTACTGAGGAAGCAGGTGATCATCTTTTCATACCTGTTGTGGCCTGTCAGTGTTACTCTGAAGTGTTGGCCTTTTCTGTCTGAAAGGAAGCCTTCTGTGACTACCCTCGTCCTACCTACTGTACCTCCTCATCACCCACCACCTCACATACTTTTTCAATATGTCTTAAGGCCATAGAAAGAAGGATGGAAATTTGATTTGCCGTTGTGATTTGTTGAAAAACTGCTTGTCGTGGCTGCAGTTAATGCTAATCATTAAAAGCTCTGGAAATACAACTGTGAATTAACAACTATTTGCTAATATATTATTTATTTATATTTATTATTTATTTATATTTATTTTAATTTTAGATTTGGAAAAGAAAGTCTCTTCTCCAAGCCTGCATGGATCTTACATTTATTCTGCTTTCTCATGGAAGTCTAGTAAACAAATGTTAATCCTTAGGAAAATCTCCTTATGGGCCCTTGGTCTATCTTGAATTGTTTCAGTGATATCTTATTTACAGGGTGAAACTCCCTTCTAGACTTTAGCTGAAGTTCATGCACAAGCATGAGTTTGGGCCTGCTATAGCAAGTCTGTGCTAGGTATGACCAGTTCTGAAGGATGTACTGGACTGACCTTCCTGCCAAAAAGTACTGGGAGCAATGTACAGCACAGTCCTGGCAGTTCCTCTGTCAGATCAGGAACACGTAAGGAAATCTCTAACATTCTTGCTCATTTTTGCCTTTCATACAGCAAGATGTCATAAGAACATCTGACATATATCTGTCTGCATTATTTATTCCATGCTGGCGTTCACATATCTGAAGGTGGTGGTGGTGGTATCTGCTCATAATGCTATAAGATCTTGTTTTGTGTACTTTAGAGTATGTAAAAATTGTCTATGCATTGTGTAAGACTGAATGTAGAAGTGGAAATCAAAGCAACAGTCCACAGAAAAGAACATTCAGTTGTATTGTCTTCTATAGTAGCTTTTAATTTCTGTCTTGGGTTAAACATTACCTTCCAAACTTGGCTTTATGTCTTTCAGTTCAGTATTGGTCATGCAAAACTGTTACATGTGTCATACACTTTGTCAGCCTTTTCTCATTAACTGTAGATGATGGAGTATCTATTGGGTGTGACATTTAGTGGTACAGTGTAACTCTGTACTCCTAAATATTAAGCTAAACTTGATAGAAAAGCTTCGGTAATTTCCACAGACATGCTCTTTTAAGGTGATACGTTCTCTACACAAGTATATAGCAAAAACTTTGTAAGATTTATTATGTGTATTTTTTTTTCTATGGACAACTGGGTTGATTTCTATGCAGTAAACCAGATTTGTAGAGTGTAAATGCATCATATTTTTAATAAAGCATTCTATGAATTCACATAAATTAATTTTTATCCTTTTTTACTTCTCTCTCATTCACTCAATTCTGCATCAAACTTCAGTTCCTTTTTAGTTATGTGAGTATAGTTGTTTGTGGAGCTCTACCATGTGTTTGAAATTATAGGGTTTTGGAAGAAAAAAGAATGTTGTTGATCTACAGCATTAATGTTTAAGCTGTTTGTATTGCAGTTTGCTTCTTTATGAAGCAAATTAATTAAAAGACTTTTCAATTAAATGTGAAGATAATAGCGCTTTTTCTTTTTTTTTTTTTTGGCAAATAAAGTAATGGGAGCCCTTTCTCCTAAACAAGGGAAATTTTGCAGCACGTTGTTGAGTTGGGAACACTCCAGAGAGAGCAGCTGGTAACCTGTTGTGATTGTGATGAATGAGACCACAAGTGTATATCTGGGTACACAAAATTGATTTTGTTTCTTAGGTGTTGCTTTTCACAGGCATCGTTTTCACAGGCATCATGATACCAAACGTATCGTACAAGTCCTTTGGAGTTGCCCTTAAATAAAAAGCAGACTGTAAAACTGTTGGGATTTTTAAGTTAACATTGCCTAATGACTTAGAATAAAATATTGAGTCAGCACTTGATTTTTCTTTAAATGGCCCACCAATAACAATAATTCTTTATGATAATAACTAAAAATTATCTTTAGTATGTTGGGCTGCATATTGTGCTTCATGTTATTGGTGTGTTTTCAGAATTTATTTCTTATCAGCACTTTCCCATGCCATTTCCTCCTGCAAAATACTTGACTCTTCTTCCTTCCACCCCCTTTTTTTGTTTACAAAGTTCACTTTAATTCTTCTGTGTCTATCCTGATTAAAAAGAAGTGGATTTAAAAAAATTAGCATTACTAAGAAAAGATTGTGAGGCTGTTGTGTAATGCCTGGGTGTCGTGACAGACAGTGGGCTGCATCTGACACGGATGGGTCTGATTTCTAAATCTTCTGGTTTTCAACTATACCAAAGCACCTCAAATTATTATTGTTGAAATACCTGTTTGTTTATTGTTGAGTGCTGTAAATCCAGAGTTAGATGTATGTACCCTGTGCCCAGGGTTTGTGCTGAGATCCTGATGAGGGTACTAGTTGAGGAAGGGAAGGATGTCCCTGCCCAGATCTCCAAGATGCCCAGTGCCCTATGGGTGAATTGCCTGGGGGGCCTCACCCCCCCCTTGGTGGCCTCTGCCCTCAGCATCCCTCTGTCTGCCCAGCCCCAAACTGAGGTGAGGCAGAGCTGTCGCCTCTCTACAACCAGAGGGCTCTGTAGGAGAGGGGAGGAGAAAGAAGAAAAAAGGGTACACTGGAAAAAGAGGAGCAATGGCTCTTTTTCCTTCCCTTCCCCCTTCCCACTGCAGCTTCCAGCACAGCCTAAGTTCTCTAGGGACAGACCCTGGCTTTTAATGAGGCCACATTGAGTGGGGGTTGTATGGGAAGAAGGGTGTAATAACATGAAAGATCAGTACTGCAGTACTTGGAGCTATTGTAGGAGAGCTGGCGTGGGTAAAGCCTTTCTGTATGTGGTGGCATTGCCACCAAGGACAGAAGAATCACTGGGTTCACCAGAGACACGTACTGATTGTGCATCCTTCACTCTGCTCTGAATAACACAATGCACGAGTTCTCCCTGTGCACCTCCTGAGTTGGGGAAGGACATCCCATGACTGGAGGTAGGGATGGATATGGATGTTGGGCAGTGAGCATCATACGTGTAGTCAGTTTCGATGAGAAGATGTCTCTGCAATCAGAGTCTCATAAGATCAGGGGGATACTTTGTCCTAGTGCTGCTGAAGTGTGTAGGTTCTGTGTCCTTAGCCAAACTTTGACCTTTATAATTCCCCCAAAGGTGAGCCTATGGGGAGGAAAAGATGGAGACAGTTTCTCAGTGTTTAGCTGAGGCACTGTACAGGTGACAGACTAGTACCTTTATATTAGTGTTAAATATTGAGGAAAATCTTGATTTGCACACTTACAGAACATGTTTTATATGGTATTTTCCTGTGGCTGACCTGAATTTTTTTGAATCCTAAGCAAATGTTATAACGTTGAAACTGAAAAACTCTCTGGTTCTGCCTTGAAATTTGAAAGATGAATCAAAAACTTCTCATACTGGTTTTGTTTTGGGTTTCTTTTACACTACCCTTCTTTAACCCCCACCCCTCCACATCCTCATAGTTTAGCCATGTCTGTCTGGCTAATTGTTTATTTAGTTTTTAGCATTTCATATTGAGTACTTAGATATTCTTGAGTGTAACACTCTACAGATTCCTGGTCAGGTATAACCAGTCAGTTCATCATCTTGTTTCTTTAGATTGAGTTAATTCAGTGGATATCAAACTAAAATTCTTGATATTGACGTAACTGGCAGAATCTGGTGCTTGTGTTCTCAGGGAAAAATATTAAAGGAAAAGACTCAAGGCCCAAGTAGATGGACATTTAACATACCAGGTGTATGTGGACTAAACTAAGAACTCATAATGGGAAAAAAGAATTTGTTAGCAAACAATGTCTTAGAGGTCAAGACATGCAAGTATAACATCATAGTTGCGAAAAAAATAAGCTATGTAATTTGTTGCAGAAGAAATTGGAACAAGCAGCAAAGCATTCTTCAACTGCAAAAGTTAACAGAGAGAATGGAGAATGCAAGGGTGACCTCTGCAAGGTCCAGATGGTATAAAGGATAGAAATTATTTGCGAATGGTCCAAAAACTAAGTAGCATTTCACGAATGCAGACAAGGCAAGCCAGATATTAGTTCCTTCTTAAAGGATCTGTTCCAGTACTTTCTAGAAAATGTGCTTATTTCCTAAAATCTTTTAGAGAGGTTGAGAAGGGATAAAGCCATATTGTTGGAGACTGACACAAAAAACATTTAAGAAGATGAAAAAGTAAGTAAGAGGTGGAGATCCATTAGCATACCATCAGCTCTGTATGTTGGTTAACTGAAAAATTTTTCAGTCCTATTCTTTTGAGAAAACCTAAGTTTTGTTTCAGTGTTTGTTTTTTTACCTCTTTCAAAATGATTGAGAGTGCCTCAAGTTTATTATGAGAAACTGTAGTAGTTAGCAATCTGTATTCTGAGTTCAGAGCTGTAAACCACAAAATGTAGCATCCTGTCATTGGTAGCAATTACTGCTAGTTGCATCAGGAGAAAATAAAAAGAGATACTTAGCTCTCTTCACATAATTGTCACCTGTAGGACTGTGATGCTGAGTCTGAGTAACCCCTATGCCCTTGAGAAAGTAATACAAATGGAAAGATTTTTCAAGACAGGTTTATACCACATGCTTACATTAAATGAAGTCTTAAGAGTTTTCAGAATGTTTTCCTCTTTCTTGCCCTCTTTTAGGGGTTAATTCATGTATTATGTTTCTATTGACTCTGCTTCAGCCCTTTGACTTCTATTTGAAAACAGTTTTGAGCAAAGACCCTGTCACAGTTGTAACAGAATTCAAAGCTTATAAATCAATCATCTGTTTGGGTCACCTCAGACCTTGTCCTTGTAAAACATACAGGCAAAGAGCAGTTAAATCTAAACACTTGGCATTTCTTCTAAAATGTTGAGTTTCAAATATTTACCCAAATATTTTTCATAGTTCTCGCAAATACTTCTTCTCCTACCTTAGGGGGAGAAACTAAATTATTTTCTTGGCATTTTCTTTCTGTCCCTAGTATGCTAAAGTGAATTTTGTGGCTTAAAACAGAATTCTTCTGTTTTTCGACTGATCTTTCCATGTTTCAGAAAATTCAGTTTGCCCTATTCCATTAAAAAAAAATATACACATGACTCTTAAAACTCAGGTTCTTTTTCTTGGCTCTTGACCTGCCCCCTGCTTCAGTCTGTCTTGTTTAAGGCTACTGATTACTTTTCAGTGTAAGAGCAATATTTTATCACTGTAGCTTCCATCCAGATAACAGACTCACCTGGTCTTAAATTCTCATTTTAAGCAGAATATTCTTTTTCTTTGTTTTCCTTTCAGCCCAGTCATTGAAGGAGTTTGCTCGGCTCCTGATTGCTGTTGAAGAGGAGAGAAGACGACTGGTAAGTTTGCTGGCAATAAACTAGTAATCTCCTCGCGTAAAATAGTGCACTTTTTTCTATTCTCCCTGAAGCGATTTTTTAAAAAAAATTTATTTGTGTAGTAGGGGTTAAGTATGTCATAAGAACTACTTGGAATTCTTATGCAAAGGCAGAAAATGTACTAGCACAAACTACAGCAATTTTTAATAAACTGTTCAACCAAAGACTTTTGCATGGATTTAAAAATCTCTCAATATCCTACCTCCCTGCTCCCTGACCCAAAATAAGCTTTGAATGCTGGTGTACCTTTTCCGTCCTGCAGAAAGCTTATATTGGAGACGTCGATCTGTATTTATATTTAATTAAATGCTCTTGAGTGTTGTCCAGTTAATGTATGCTAGTAATCCAAGAATGTGATTAGTGATAAGAAGAGGAAGCAAATTCATCACCCGAGAGAAACTCTTGTAGAATAAGTTATGGATCAGACTTGCCAGTCATCCATTGATGTGGTGTCTTTTGCCATTTGAATCTGCTGTTTGCTTTGATTTTTACGTTTCTATTCAAATAGAGATTTGTTAAAGGAGTTTTAAGTGTGTTTTTATGCAACTATTTTAAAAAAATCCAGGTAAGCAGTGAATCTATTTTTGTCCTTCCTTGGGAGTCAGTCATGAATAAAGGAGTGAGCTAAGAATTAACATCAGTAGGGGATTTTTAAATATTGTGAAAGTTTAACTAGCTCTAATCCATCCAAAGGTTATGTCTGTCCCGATTTTCCTTCCTCTTATAGGTACTTAGAACATTGAGGTAAGGCTTTTATGACTCAGATTGGAACAAATTTACTAATTCAGGAAGAAGTTTATATAAAGTTGTTTTATCCTAGAAGTAAATAGCCATAGAATTGCTCTCCCACTATTTCTGTTTAGATAAATATTTTAAAATGGCAAAGTCATAACATTTATTTAGTACAGTTGCATAGCTAATACCAGTGTAAAAGTATAATTTTTTCTTGCTTCATGCTGATTTTTTTCCTGGGTAGATGGAAGAGTGAGATGACTGTTCTATACTTACCAGCTTAAAAGTTGATTAGCAGAACACTCATTAATTCCTTAGTTAAACAATGTTTTTAAATTAATAGGTTTCCAGTTTAAGATTGTTATGAACTAACTATTAGGGGAAAAAAAAGCAATGAATAGGTGAGGGGTTTATTTTTCAAACTCATTAGCCTTTCATAGTATGTACAAATAATTTCCTATTATTTTCTTTTTATTCCTCTTTTTTTTTACTCTCAGAGGAGTCACTACGGTTTTCACTTTTAGAAGTTTATGGCCTATCTTTAGTTTATAATTTGATCTTGCCATATAGTGTTTTTGTAAAAGATGTAGGAAGGCCTTTAGCATAAAAGAAGGAAAAACGTATTATATATTATTAAGTGAAAGAGGACCAGTCAGATGGAATGATAGGTTTTGTTCTGTATCAGTATGATTTCCGTGGGAATGCATGGATTGTATAGCTGAGTGTGGTAGGTTGACCCTGGTTGGATTAGCAGTGCACACCAAAGCTGCTCTGTCACTGCCCTCCTCATCTGGACAGGGGAGAGAAGATACAAGGGAAGGCTGGCTCATGGGCTGAGATAAGAGCAGGGAGACATCACTTGGCAACCACTGTCATGAGCAAAACACACTCAACTTGGGGAAATCTGTTTAATTTAATGACAAATCAGTCAGGTAATAAGAAATGAAACCCAGACCTTAAAGAAGCTTCTGCCCCTCTCTTCTTTTAGACTTTACTTTAATCCCGGTTCTCTACTTCCTCCCTGCCAGTGGCACAGGAAGACAGGGAATGAGGGCTAGACCTCCTTCCTCCACATGAGGAGGACTCCTCACGCTCTTCCCTTGCTCCAGTAGTGGTCCCTCGCTTGGGAGACAATCTCCAAGAACTTCTCCAACATGAGTCCTTCCCATGGGCTGCAGTTCTTCATGTTCTGCTCCACCGTGGATCCTTTCCACAGGATTGACTTCTTCAAGGACAGGCTGCTCCAGCGTGGGTCCCTGTAGAGTCATCATGCAGGGAGAAGCTGTTCTTGGTGGGAGATCATTTGTAACCAACTTTTTGCTCAGTTTGGAATAACCTCATTCAGTTCTCATTCTCTGTCCAGAATGAGAACATTGAGGACACACAGTTTTCATGGTAGTTATATTTGTATAAGAAAATTTATCAAACTTAGAATTTCTCTAGGTTTAAAAATTTGGGGCTGTCTGTTGGTGGAATTTGTTTCATTATTACTGGAGTAAAAGTATCACCTTTGTCAAAGATGTGGGTTTTTTATTCCCCAGTCTCTTACTTCAGTTGTCTACATGCTGTCATAGAATCCAGAGGTCCCTGTGAGGATCAGTGTGCCAAACAGATTGCTAGTATAAGTTTTTTGCTTGAAAAACTTGTAATTTAGCTGTGGAATCTTCAGAGCACTTTTGCTTGTTTCTGAGGAAGTTTGGAGCAGTATGCATACACTTAGATTTAACTGCTTGAAGCACTTAAAGTCAGCCAATTTACAACTTAGTGATGATATTAAACAAAGTTCTCAGCTGATGGGAAAACTTGAGACATGGCATGCATTTAAGAATTTGATTTTCTTCTCCATAAAAGAAAACATGCAAAAGTTATTTTAAAAAAGCTTTTTTTTGACATTTTGTAGAAGGCTAGAGAAAAACAGCTAGACAATGTTATGGCTGTTTATGGATACACTTCATCATACTGTTTTCAACTTTCTTTTAATTCTTGCAGCATGTGATAGAAAAAGACACTATTGTATCAGTGAATACAGGATGTATGAGAGTACGGAATGACAGATACTAATTTTTCATGCCATGTAATGGCCTTGTTTCCCTGCCTTGAACTTTATTTTATTAAATTATGAGCATATATATAAGTGCGTTAATCAGATTTGAATATGAAAAGTGTATATTCATATAACCAATTTGTTTCTCATCTGATGACTATTAAATTCTTCATAAGTCAAATTGTATTTTTGTCTTGGTGAACACAATGTTGGAGTGCATTTCCTCTGAATGTATAAATGAAGTGTTTCCAATGGTCAAGGAAATAATTTGGGAGATGTTTAGCAAGTCTTCTCCTTTCTGCATAAAGAACCAGAAGGAACTATTTTTTTTTTTTTTAATTTAGAAGAAGCTAATGAAACAGACATTATGAACAGTATTATTGGGAAAAACACTGAAGTACAAAGTTAAATGAAACTGTGTATCACATAAATACTCTGGTTTTTAAGACTTTTTAGACATTATTACTGGCTGCAGTAATAATATAGTGATTATTGCAAGTCAGTTTCTTTTATCCGTGTCTTTTTTTCTTGATGCTAGAAAATTGACTAGTAGTCAGACAAACAAGAGGCCATGTGCCACACATTTCCCCTTAAAAAGAAAATAAAGAAAATGTAACTCATAAGATACCTTTCTTTATGGTATACAACCTTAGGTTTGATATCTGTAATTTTATGGTGATGTTAATTTAGTGATGCTGTTAAAAAAAGCAGCATTTAAAAAAACCCAGCCAAACAGCACTACTCTTTACACATGTTTACACATGTGCTGTAAACAGGATAAAAAGTCAGATTCATCCCCACTGCATTTCCAATGACTTCAGCAGCAAGCCATCAGGGATGTAGAATAATGACCTCTATTTCCTAGTGTTTTTTAGGGAACAATAGAGATGCTATAATTTAATCCCATGTGAATGTTTGAATCATTATCAAGGGAACTTACTTAAAATAATTTCCTTCCTCTTTCACTGAATTTGAATTCTTTCTATTAAATAAGTAATATATTTTATTTTAGAGATTCGTATTTTGTTTATGCTTCCTATTAATTTGGTATTGTTAGTAAAATTAATAACAAACAGAAATGATCTGGGAGTAAAATAAAATGCTACTTCCTTTTCCTTTTGTAGGATTATTCTGTGTTGACGTAAGTATAGATGAACTGGTTCATGCTACTGGTCCTAGAGATCCCCTATGAGTTTGAAGCATTCAATGAGTTCTCTTGAGTGTCAGTGCTATCTTGCTGGAGCTCATTGGTTATTTCTGAGAGTTTACTAAATCCAAGCCTGAAATAGGCTCTTAATTCTTACATTCCTTGCTATTTATCCAAGTTTCTTTGGGTCGTTGGCTTGTGATGAATGGTCCCAGAGCTTTTCTCTCTGGCATCATGAATCAGTGAGATTCCTGACCAATATTAAATACTCCAGGGGATAGTATAAAAACCCTGAAGTGGATAGTTTTGTACTATGCTCGATGAATATTTTTCTTTAGAAAGTCTGCCTTTTTGTATCTAATAATCTTCATGCTTCAGACAGGATCTCATTTTTGTGGACTTTTTTTATATTAACTGGATGTTCTCATTGTGGTTCTGTATTTGCCCTCACACAAGGGGTCTGATGCTATCTGCTTCCAGGGAAAGCATCAAAATACTCAGTTTCAAAAGCTGAACTTGAAGAAAAATAAATGAGCTGTTAAAACCAGCTATCCATGGAATGGTACATAAAATCAGATACTGAAGTGCACAGCATGTTGTTGAGCAGAATTAACCTTTTCCCTATAATGCAAAGTGTGTTACAGATTCCATCAGAAGAGTAAGCAGCCTCCTATCCACAGGGTCAGCTTATTTCTCAGTTTATTCTGGGGAAAAATAACATTGCATATACTAGCACCCTGAGACTGCAGAACAAACCCCTGGCATTTTGCTTTGCACGGTGTCTCTCTCAAATTGCAAAAAAATAGTGTTTGATGGTGTTTTGATATACTTGGTAATTGATTTCAGTGTTTTTCACCTCTCATGAAAGATTTGGCATTTAAATTAATCTTCTTGGTAGGAGTCTGCTGGGAAGACCACTGAAAGCGTGTTACTGTAAGTGAAGGAAAACACAAATAAAAGGACTTCTTTGAAGTTAGGACTGGTTTTTTGTTTCTTTATTTTTGTTATTCCTCCTACTCCCTCTCCCCTCACCATATTTACTGTTAAAAATTAATTAAGAGCACCTGGGTTTAGCGAGTTTGAGTTTTTCCTTATACTTAGGATGACTGTAGATCCTGTTGAGTCATTAAGGTAGTGTGGATGGTATTGTTAACTAACCTCTTTGGAAAGACTTTCTGAATTTGTGCATCGCATTACTAATTTGGAAATACCTCTTTGAGGTTTCTATTGAAGAAGGATCAGTAAGTCAATACTGAATTTTTTAATTTTCTTATGAAAATTCCTTCTACCTACATTTATCTATTTATTTTTTTGCCTTTTCTTCCTCCTATTTCATACCAGGTATAGCAGACAACATATTTGATATTAATTACAGAAAAAATTCATGTCTTTGGTAAGGGAAATTCTGCAAGATAGGAAAATACTGATTTCAGTGGGTTTGTTAATTTTTTTTTTTCCATCAGCTTACTGTCCTCTAACACTCAGGCTAAGTTTTAGAAATCATTGGGAAAATTACTGAAAACAAGTCACATGCCTTTGTAGACCTTTTGGGGTGGTCCCATTTTGAATACTTGCTATATGCATTTCTGGCCAGAAAGTATTATGTAGACTACAAAAGATACAGAGGAAGGCAACAAGGAAGGTTTAACACCCAGAAGCTAAGAATGAGAAGAGACTGCAAAGATGTCTCTTTGATCAACTTTAGTTCAAACAAGTTAGATCAATATTATTTGGAGGCCTGTGACTCATTAATTGAAATTACATCTTTCAGCACACTTGAACTAGTCCTCAGCCATAGGTTAACACTTCATCTCTTGAAATCAGATTTTTCTTCCTTTTTTTTCCTTGCTGATGCAGTTGTCAGTCTTACTTTGTAAGAATAAACCAGAACAAACATTACAAAATTACTTGGAGACTTTTGCAGAAGCGAGAGTATAGCATTGCATGGTTTTCTGCTGTCTTTTAGCTCTGAAATGACTGGAGGAAATGTGCTACAGAGAATTTTATCTAATTAGCAGTTTGCAGAACCAGCTTTGCCCCAAATCTCAGTCAGCCTTGTGTTCCATCTTCTTTCTCCATCAAAACTGGGAGGTTACTTAGAGGGCATTCAGCAACGCTTAGAAGAATGTTTCTCTATTCATATTAATTGCATATCTGTAGAATGTTTCTTGAACCTTTTGAGAAAAGGTCTTCCCTGTTATGCTGGTACAAGTGTTTGTGTGACTGGGTGGCGAACATAATTGGAGAAGTGATACAGCTGGAAAAATAATTCCTCTCGCACTAACTTTCTACTATTTCCTTCCCTGTGTGCTTCAGTAAAGGGAAAATGAAGACCTTCTGGGCCAGAATTACTATCCAGAAGACAGTAATTTCTTTGATATAATTGTGATCAAAATGATACTAGAACTGCACCTTCATTTCCCTGCAGATGTTATCTGTGACCATTATAACTCATATATGAAATCAGGAAGAGATAGGCATATTTCTGTCATGCAGACTTCCTGGAGAGCAAATCTGCAACATGATCGTTTGATGGGTTCTTGTCGAAAGGGAATTCTCAATGCAGCTTTCCTCTTGCCCTATCTTGGGCTAGAAGGAATCCTGTTTGCTGTCTTTCTGTGCACCACTTAAGTATGAAAATACACATGTTCAGTGGATGTTTCTTAGCATTTGTGCTCAGTTAAAAAAAAACAAAACAAAACAGAGTAATAAAAGTAAACAGGTCATGTTCTGTTATCATTAAGGTAGTTTAACATATAACATCTGTATGTATTTCTGAACGTTTCTAAGGTAAAGAACATACACTAGGCCAGACAATTTGGAGATAAAATTGTGTGCTATTAGTACAGAGCATTAGCTGGCTCTTCTAGATAACACTGCATCAGCTTCCATAATTGTACACTTGGCACATTCTTAACTTGTTTAAATCTAATTCTAGTTTCTTCAATAATTTTCATGATTTAAAATAATTTCTTCCATTATTTTTTGTGGAAGTGAAGAAAAAACAGTCATGCTGGGACATTTGAGTATGGTAATTTTTAAAAGAACCAACTGATCTCAGTAGAAACCAGTTGCAAATAGTCCCTCTCACATCCCTGTAACTGCCATCCTCTGGGATTGAAAATACTGGCCTATGTTTTCTTTAACCTTTGGAGAAGGTACATCTGGAATCATTGTGCTGTGGTAGAACAATGCTGTTAACTCAGAATATGTTCAGAGTTTTATGATCATTAAGTCAACAGAGAACCTACTGTTCATGTTTTGCTCTGTATTTCTTAGCAGCCTTCTCGCTGTGTTTTTCTTTTTCTTTTGAAAATGTGAGTTATTTCCTGTTGATATGAATGTCCAGAGTGCAGAAACATATCATATGCAGAGTCTTTTGCACCCTGTCCTCCTCAGCTAGGGCCTAGATAATATCATTGCCTTTAAACCTACCTGTTGAGGAGGAAAGCAATTTGACTGTTTTTAGAGACAGTCTTTGCTGTTTTCCAAGAGAGTTGTCATAGAGCTGATTTGTGACAAAATTATTTTCTTGTAGTGAACAACTTTGTACAAGGTGTGAGGAGGTAGATCTCCTGTGTTGATCTCCCGTGTTGTTTTGACTGGTTAGGCAGCATGAAATAGGGAGCACTTTTCTTGATAGTGCTAAAAAGCTGTATGACAGGAGAGTGGGAATAGGATAATTGTTCAAGGGGAAAAGAAAGGGGAACAGAGATAAGGGGATTTATAGATGAATGTACATTCCTTTACCATCTTACATAAACAGCGTTCCAAGCCTTAGTAAGAAGGCTTTGATAATTTAGTATCCGTATAGTATTTGCTTTTCAGTTTTCTGCTGAGAATGCAAATTAAGAAAATCCATTTATTTTTTAAAAACAATGTGTGTTGCAGGAGATTAGTGTAATTTATTGTTAGCAATTACAGTTTCTCCTGCTTTCTATATTCAAGGTGTGCATATTTGTATTTGTAGTAGTTGCAATTTTAGTTGGTAGATTCTTTTCTACCACCGTCACTAAGTGTCTTTTCAGAGAACTGTTGACAGAAAAAAGAGAAAGAAAAATGTTTGCACTTTTCAATGAGTATTTTAAAGGAACATGAGTTCTGGACCAGCCAACCTTATAGCCTTTTAGTTTTATGCATGTATTTTCTGACTACAGAGGGAGGGAATGGAGTTGTTCGTAGAAGAGGATATGTGCTGTACCCATTACTGGCTTGTAATCATGTCAGAACATGCTGCTACCTGACATACAACTACTTTCTAAAATTTTTTTAATGGATTCTGAATTTATCTGCAATTCTCCTGGATGTATGAGAAAAGGTGCTTCATTCCTACAAACTAATTTTTTTAATTTTCCTTCATTTAGTCTGATCTCTGGAATGAAACCGCTGTATTTATTGTGCTTATTTAATGTCCTGGGAAATGTGATTAAAAACAGAAAACAACACAAGCACTTCATGTACCAAAGGGTGTGTAGGAACAAATATGCCTTTATTTTAACCAAACAAACACCAGCCAAAGCCCCCACCTTTTCACAAGGAAGCAAAATATTCTCCCATGCGCAATCTGTGTAATCTGCATGGACTCATAGCTGTGTTACATACAAAGGTGTTTTTTAAAAGTATTCCTTGTTTGGATGTTGTGTTAATATTTGCAGAACACTTAGGTTGCCTTTATTATACTTTTCAAATGTCTGCAGAGGCTTTAGTTATTGTTATTTTCAGAAGCTTTCTTGGATGTGTCTCCCAAAGCAAGTTCTTCTGCTTTGAGCTAAGACTGAAACAGATTAATGGTTTTGCCTGGTTTTTTGGCAGCCATGCCAGTTTACTATGTACCCACTTCACAAAATTGACCTGGCTAAAAGCAAAACAAACAAGATATTTACTGGTTATTTTTCAACCATGTTGCAACAGGCTGTTTCAGTGTCACAGCACAGAGGACAGAAGCAGTCAAAAACAGGATGAAGGGGCATTTCAAGATCAGCAAACAGCTTAAGCTAGCGTGACCACTGAAATAAATGACTACAAATCTATCTCTTGGTGCAATATTTGTTGCAGCCCTGCTATTACAAGTAGTTACGGTCAAGGAAAGAGATTATTTTTCTAGTGTTAAAAGGAAATTAGAGTAGAAATCTGGAAGCCATGGTCACATGGTCCTGAGGAAAGTTTTGAAGCACGGGGCCACAGAGTCTGGTAGCCTTAAGGATTAAAATATTGTGAGAGCTGCTTCTTTGGATAGCTGTTCTTTAGTAACAGTTACATTTCCTTTCTGGATTAAGTGAAGGTGACTCATCCACCTTGGCCAAAATCAGTCAAATGTTGGCCTGATTTTCTGTCTGTGACATGTCATGACATGATCTCATGGAGCTTATGTGAAATTCCCAGTGAAGTCCAAGAGTCACAGTCAGTACAGAGTGTGCTACGGGCAGCCAAAGCCTGCAGTGGGGTCTGGCATTGACCTGAGTCTCCACGTGTCCCATGGCCCTGGGCCAGGGCCAGCCAGAGCCGTGAGGTGACCGCACACAGGGGTCAGCCCAGGCCTGCCTGTCCGGCACTGCTCCTGTGGCATCCCGTCAGTCCTGACAGTACAACCCCCTCAGCTGCTGTCAGACTGGGCCCAGCATTCCCACCCTGTGGGTAAAGGCCATTTTTTCACCAGGGATACTACTGAGGGGGTGGGGGAGCTGGCTGATAGGGTGAGACCATCCATAATTCCCACACTGAGGTAAAGGTCAACTCAGTTTCCCTGATGGGCATCCAGCAGGACCATGGAGAGGTGTGACCTCTGCAGCTGAGCCCACTTAGCAACACACAATGCCATCTTAGTAGAGTCACAGTTTAAAGAAACCAGGCTAGCCCTTTCTCTCCCCTAAGCTGCCTCTTACACTATATTGAGACCTTTTTACAGGCTAGATGACAGCTTTCTAAATTGACTGATTTTGTTACTTATATTTGCATGAGAGCAGAAATAAAAAGGCTAAAAAATCTGAATCTGATACTATTTCTAGACTTTTTGTTCTAAATGTCTTGTCACAGTATGTCATGCCATGTCCTGTATTCCTTTCTTAATTTAGTATGCTGTTCCAAACATATTCATTTTGAATTTTCACCCCTGACAACTGTCAGAACCTTCTATTTTATAATTATTCTGCATTTGAGCCTTAAATAACATCTGAACATTCTTCAGTGTGTCAGCTACCAGTAAAACTTTGTATGCCAATAGCATGGAGAAATGGAAAGGTTTTCTATGGATCCCAAATCTATAAAAGTTCCCTTACCTCTGAGTAGTTTGCGTCTGTGGCTAACCTATGTTTCTTCAGGATATATCTTAAATGTTCATACACATGCTTTTGTTTCCTGAAAGGATGTATACTTTCAGTTTCAACATTAACACTTCCTGGGCGCATAGTACCATTACAAACAGCTAAGATGATTTTGGCTTTATGCCTGGATGTGTCCATTCATGAAGTAGTTGCTAAAGCAAAATTGCAACTTCTAATTACCTTAATCTCTTTAAATAGCTAATTTCCTCAGCACCAACTTCCTGGGTTTTGTTGTTTTGGTTTTTTTTAAACAATGCTTTTTGGGGTTTGGTTTTATTGGTACTGAAGAGATAACAAATAGTAGATAGAAGAACCATGGCAGTATCCAAACTATCAAGAATATGTCACAGAAGCAAAGCATTGAACTGTCAGACTGCTTTTCTTAGTGTTTTATTTCACAACAGCTGTGCAATACAATGCAAAGTGATTCCTAACAGTAACAGATAGTACACCTATTAACCCCACTTGTGCAGTTGGTGGCATTGACCCATGAAGACCTACAGTGTCTCTAAAGGTGCAAATTAATTTTCATACTGGAAGGCAGCACATGATGGTCACAAATAGTGCAGGGCCAGCCATAAACCAGCACGACTTGGACTGACTGAATTCTCACCCTCACGAAGAGCAGCAGGTATTATGTGACTGCTTACACAACTGCTTAGTCCCCATAGCCACCACTTAGCCACTGATAAGGTATTTTTTTCTTCACACGGAAGCGATTGCATTGATTGCTAAAAAAGTAGGTAGATCCGTACTGAAGACACCTTTCAGTTTGAACTGTTCACCTTCTCAAGCTCTCACTCTGATTTGAAACTTTTATTTCTTTGTCTGGGAAGTGTGAATGCTGCTTACATCATCTGACAGGAAGAATTTGGAAGAGAATTTAGGCTAAATGTCAGGAAAACTTCCTCGTGATGAGCTGCATTGTGAAATACTTTGCCAAAGAAAATAGACTTTGCTGAGGAAAATGTCTAAGGCACAAACTGAGATTAGGCCAAGTGTTGAAAAATGTAATATAGAAACAGAGTAAGTATTTTGTATTGCACAGTGACCATGCATCCCTCTTAGCCTGGAGCATGGGTAATCAGATTGTCATCAAGTATTGTTTAGTAAGTTATTTTAAGGGTGCCCGTCATGGTAATGGGCTAAGAGTATGCTGTATTTCTCAAAAAGACTTCCACACTCTTTATCAAGGTAGGGATTATGGGGAAAATGGGAAACAAGCAGAAGGTGGACAACATCTAACAAATCTGCTTTTCCAGTTGAATTTAAGAGTAACATCCTCACCCATGACATTATCCCACGAGCATTTTGCGTGAGGCTCTAAATAGATTGATTTCAGTATTTAGGACCCTAAATTTCTATGGAGAGTTCTATAGCTGGCCATTTTTATTGCTTGCTTGTTGGAAGAGAGTCAGAGCCACTATGTCAAATATAACCATTTCTGGCAATTTGAAAAAAATTATTCGTATTCTCTGACAGATTCTGCAGTATGAAAAATTAAAAAGAAAATCCTAGCTGCAAAAAACATTCCTGCCAACATCATGGCTTCCTTGTTGGCTTAGCCATTTGCTTATTTTTATCTCTCACTGCTAAATTTCCATTTTTTTTATTTATTTTGTTTTAAACTTTAAATTTTGAGGTGTTTGTTCTTGCTTCGGACTCAGAAGTTGTTGCTTAGAACATCCAGGCAGTCAAACTCTTGATCTCTCAAGAGGTCTGTCGCTAAAGAGCAGCTTGTATACCTGCTTTAGTGTGTCTAGCTTCGGTCTAGGAGGAAGGAACCTGCACTCTGACTTTCTGGTTTTTTAAGGAAAGAGTATTTAAAGGCAGTTTCAGGAATTCTGACAAATTAAGCTTTTCAAAATAAATGTTGTGATGAGTCTGGCAGCTCAACATCCCTTAAGGAGTAATCTACGCTCATTAAATAACATTGGTTTTACTTTTCATGGTAAGTTAGAAAGTCCTCACTTTGATTAGTTAAATGTTTATTTATTCTTTTATTGATTTCCAACTTTCCCTTCATATCCTAATGGACCTCACAAGGAGGCCTGTTCAGGGTAAATTTACTCCACTCTGGAGAGGTTTTGTTGACATCTTGCATAGTGAGGGAAGCAGGCCTGGCCGCAAAATTTACAGATCAGGATTTGGAAAAGCAAAGAGACAAAGTAATAAACATACGGAACTGATTTGGGGTAACTGTTAAGTAGGTCTAACAGCCAGATTAAAAATGTCTTGGAAGGTTTAAAATAAGCCTTTTGGAGAGTAAAGCTTTTTGCTTATTTGCTAGGATTTATCTTAATCAGATAATTTCTGTAAACATTAATGCATTGAACAAAAAAGTTCACAACAAAGTTCACAAAAAACCACACAACTCTCCACAAAAGCAGAGATTCCTTCACTTTCTGCACTTCTTATATTGAAGATTTCCCCCTACAGAAGAAAATTTGGGTTTGTTTTGTTTACTTGTTCTTTATGGGAAAAAATGTTTTATGTGATAAATGTTTAAGAAGGTAAGGATATTTGTAATATCCTAAAATATCTACATTTACCAGAGTACTCAGTATTAACTATTAAAAATGTTGTGAAGTGTGGTATACTTGAATTCTGGATCAGTTTTTTTTCGTAATTAGTTCTGCGCTCCAATTATGCTGTTTCCTGTTTATGTAGCCATTTCCCACTTGATAATACGTAATGTAAACGTTCAAGCTGAGAAATTCTTTGGTTTGTTTGGAAAGCCATAAAGGGGGGTAAAACCAGAAACATTTTCTTCTGCTGCCCATCTGAAACTACATTCTCAAGCTCTTTTCCTTTCAGTATGATTTGAAATCTCAGCCTAGTCAAGAGACATGCACTGTTTGTATTAATGGTAGTGATAAAAAGATGAATGCCCAGACTTGCAAGTACACTACTGAACTGTTTTTCCTTCATGTGGTTGTGTTTGTGGTTGCTTTTTCTTTCACAGTTTTTGCTGAGTTACAGTCCATGGAGTAAACTGTAAAAAGAAATGATATCTCTTACTGGATGATTAGGTACCTACCATGACCATATCCATTGCTGATTTATGTCTTCTGAATATTTTCAGGGGGTTGCTAAAGAAAAAAGGGACAAAAACCCCAAAATGTTGTTTTGGTTTGTTTTTGTGGGTTTTTGTTTATTTGTTCTTGATTGGTTGGTTGGTTGGTTGGTTGGTTAGTTCATTCGTTTTTTTGGGGTTTTTTTTCCCTTTCATTTATCATCAGGTAGGTTTTTTCCTCCAGAAGGAGAAAATCTCCAGCTTCAGTCATCTTTGTAATCGTGCATATATCAGAAAAAGTTAAATGCATTCTTTAACACTTTATAAAGTGTTCCCATCTGTGTAGAAAATTTGTTGATGCAACTAAGCAGCAAGTCTAAGAGACAGGAGAGGCTATGAGTGAGAGGAGGCAGAAGGGGCACATAACAGTTTCCAGCTCAAGTTGTTAGTGCCAGTAGCGACAGAAACCCCATGGTGCTCTTGGCTATTGAAAGAAAAACAGGAATATGGGACACAGAGAAATCAGGTCTTTGAAGTGTGTCCTTGTGCAGTGAAAGAGTAGGTGGCATGCATGCTCTTTGTTATGTGAAAGGATTTTGAGAGGAAAAAGAAGGCACTGGCATATCCTGAAAAGAAGTTAATGCCCAGGAGGAGATACAAAAATGGAGCCAAGGTGCAGCGAATTTGTCCCAATATATTATCTTCTTGAGGGCTTTTACAAAAAAATTACACAGTATAAAAGTCAGTTGGGTCTTTCCCCTTTCCTTTTTAACTTACTGGCCACTGTTTTCTCTTAATCCATTAAAAACTCCTGTAGGGGCAAGATGTGAGTATTTTTTCACATAAATGAAAAATATTGGAGCACATGCCTTGATGTACAGTGCTTCTGCATTTGAATTTTACCTTACAGTGGTCAGTGCATGTAGTGTGTGGGTGCTCATAAGCAACCAGGTTCTCTGTAGCATCTTCCCACTGCTCTTGCTCTCTTGGAAAGTTGTTGGGTATCATTGTGCTCAGTGCCTACTCAGGAAAATGTGTTTGGTAATGGCAAACATTTCATTAGATTAAGTCAGTCTGCTTAAACCCACACATCAAGGAAGTGAGCGAAGAAGAACCAGTTGATGCCTGTTGGCTTCTAATTTCTGAACACACTGAAGATGAGACATTTCTTATGACGTTGTCTTATATGACTTTTTTTGTCAATATCTAGAACAGGAATTTTTCAAAATATATTCATGTGAGAGTTTTCTAGTGGATCAAAGCATCTTAGAGTCCAATTGTAAACATATTTTACCTTGAGGTTGGCCAAGTTTTTTCTGTTTTCAAATGTTCTCGTTCTTCTGTGTATTAAATGTAACAGTATTGGCGTCCCACCTCCCAGTTGATCAGATTTAAACTTCTTGTCCTTCAAGTTTTTGACACTGACTCTTTGTAACTGAGCTGAGTGATGGCAAGTCCTTCAGTAGGCACTGCTCAGGCACATTTGGTGTTTTCATAATGAATTCAAGTGTCCCGGTTTTGGTATTAGTTTTGAATGCTAGGAATCTTAAGTTCTGCGTTTTGTCTTTAGCACACAGCAGGAGCTATGTTATTTACAATAAGGGTAGTCCATGCTGTATGAACCCTCCAGCTGTTTAAGATTACTAAATCATGGAGCTAGGACTGTAGCTTGTTTGTTCAAAACTCAGTGTTTAGAACTGTTCTATAGAAGTGTTTAGAACTGTTTAGAACTGTTCTATAATGAAAATTTCTTAAAATCGATCTAGGCACCCCATTCTAGATGTGCAGCTGTGGCCTGAAAACACGAATTAAATATTGCTTAATAAAAGTAATGTTACAGGAATTTAGTTTACAATTCTGTTGATCCATAAGTTGCTTGAGATATGGCATACTTTGTTTTCAGATTGGTTCAGTGGTGCTGTCAGTAGTAAAACTTAAAAATTTTATGCTGTCATTTAGGTAGTAATCCTCTCAATACCAGCAGAGTTTTCTGAGCAACTCTGAATAATTTTGATGCTTTTCTGCGCATTACCACCTGCATTTAAGAATCACCAACACCTTAAATTTTACTCAGAAGCTAACAGGGTAAAAAGGATTTGACCATTAATACTGCTTGCATAGTTCTGTCAGCTTTTACATGCCATCTCCCAGAGGACATTGCAGAGCCTTGCTGGGAGTTGAGAAGGTGTGAATAGTCACTGTGAGCTCCTCAGCTGGTAAAGAAGGATCACATAAGCTTCACTATCAGGATGATACATGTATGGATGCTACAATTTTATTCCTCTGTTGCTGTTGAAGTACCTGGGAGCTGACGCAGTAGGACCAGCAGGCTGGGACTGGCTTGTGCAGACACTGTTAGTAATTCAGCAAAGTACTTTTCCTTGCATGCACTTCAGCAAAGCAAATTTCAAGCAGCACTTCCCTCCAAAGTTTTATTGCTAATGAGAGGCCTTTATTCAAATCCATTTCTTGGCAAGGTACATTGTGAGAGGAATGAAGTCAATTTTGTTAAAAGTTACTGTGGGAGCAGGAGCAGCATTGTTAAACCCATGTCTGGACAATTCCCTTGGTACCATTCTTTGCATCTTAATTTCCCCATGAAGCCTAATTTACAACATGACAGTATTTACATCTTTATTCAGTACTTGTAATACTTGATACAGAGTTTGACATTTGGAGGAGAGTCTTGACATACGAAAAGAGCTGTGGAATTACTTTTGTTATTTTATTCAGGCTACCAAAAGGAAGGGCAGAAGTTAAAATTTAAAATTAATAATTTTTGCATGATAGTAATGTTTGAATTTTTATCCTTACCACTTCCAACTACATTATAAAGAATAACTTTCCTGAGTTTGTTTGGGCCCCTTTTGTACACAGGTGTTTCTTCTGGGGGCTATCCAATGTTTCAACAAACACAAGACTCCTTTGCCATTTTTGTATGCTGTGAGTGGGAGATGACAGGCAAGTTACGTGCTTGCTCTGAATGCTTTAAAATCTAAGATCTGATTTCCTTCAATTTAATACATGCAACTAGTGTTTATTAATGGTCATAAAACCAGCCATGCCCCTTAATAATTCAGCTGGATTTTTTTTGTCTTGATACTGACCTCTGGCATTCAATTTCTTAAAACAATTATGAAATACTAGCACACTCCCCTTTTTATTTTTCTTATCAACTGTGGTTTTTAATTTCTCCATTTCCATCTTTGTCTTGTGTATACTTTGTGTTGCTTTTCCAGAAGGCTGTTTGCATTTACATTGGTATTATTTGTGGAGCATAGCCTCTAAAAGTATTGCAAATTTTCATGTAATCTCCTATTTTAAAAGATGCTATCAATGTATGTTCTTGCTGTGATTATTTTATTTAAAAATGAATATATTTTAAATGTCTTGTAAAAATTTAAAGGCATTTTTGAAGGTAACCACCACATGGTTTTCCTGTTATAATCTAAGTTTAAAAAAGTCTGTTAAATATGATGGTAGCAGGAAAAGACACAGTGTGTTTTATTTGAATCAAATAATTGAAGTATTTAACTTGTTTCTTCATTCACCTACCTAAAGAAAATGAAATATAGCAGTCTTTTGAAATTTAAAGTAAAATAAAGAATTATGAGAAAAGAGAATATCTAACATTTTACATGGAGCATGTATGTGGAATGTGACTTTTCAGTAATCCATTTTTTTCTTAAGCCTTTGTTTTGTGTCTCTTGAAGATGTAAACCAGAATTAACATAAAGGTATTTGTAGCAATTTCACTTCAACAGTTTCCAATGCTTGAAAGGCTTTTAACATTCCTCTTCAAACAAATCTACTTTCTCTAGGCAGATGACATTGTATTATGTGCTGTAAATAATTTTTGAGGCTGTCCATAAAATATATTAGACGTCTCATTGCCTCTATGCATTATTAGAGGCAGTTTTTTCACTGGGCATGTGGCAGGTTTGTAGCATCTGACTTCACTCCTACTTGGAGTGATTGATAGTGTAGGTCTGCTGCACTTTCTTAACTCATCAGGAAACTTTGAGCATCAGCTTTTAAAATGTAAGGTAAATTTGGTTTGCTAAACCAAACCATTTAGTGGAGGATGATTATAAATGCAATATCTGTCCACATACAAATGGTAAGAATTGAGTAGCTTCTTCTTGGTATTGTTTAAAGTAGTGCTTAAACTATTAGTGGTCTGACAATGCCCAAGAATTTTGTGTTTATGACCAAAACAGATTAGCACACAAACATTAAAACTTAACTGCTGTAAAATAACAACAGTTCTGGGAGTTTAAATATAATGATATTTTTTCTTCATAAGGCAAGAAAGATATATTAAGCTTACTGCAAATTCTCAAATGGGGAATTTAAAACAGATGGAATGAATATTTAGCTTTTCCCTTCAGAGGAATCACGGATAATGAATGCATTAGGTGAACAAGATAATTGAAAGGAAGTAGCATTAAAAAGAAGTATTAAATGAATGTGTTGATAATGTATGGAAATCTTCTTGCAACCTTTACTTTCTTTTGCCTGCAATGATAACTTCAGTCAGAAACAACCTGCCTTATTATACAAAACAAGAACTATTGAGACGCATTTGAAACTCGCTGCTGTAAATTCATGGTACAAGTAAGAATACTTGTTCTAAGAATACATCTAAGTTTGTTTTTACCATTCCTTACATGTCTTGTCACTCACTGAGCAGTATCTACAGAGTCCAGACTTGCAGTCATTGAGAATTGTTTCTAATGGTTGCAGTTCATGAAGAGATGAACAAACCACAAAGAGAAATAATTGTAAGAATTGAAGAATTGTAAGAAAATGTTTGTAAGACATGCTGCATCTTGTCTAGTTCTGTTAAATATTTGTTCCTTTGGGAATTTCTGGTGTGCTTCTATAAGATATTGCCACTGGGTAGCGTAAGATGGCTCTGGAGCAGAACTGAATAACTAGAGTCAGATGGTAGGAACTTCTGGTTTCTGATGATCCAGTTTTTTCTGTTGGTTTCAGTGTTCAGCTTCAGTGAGCTCCCTGTGTGAACCCTGTCTCTGTCAGACACCAATTAGCTGCCACATTCCAGAGACAGCTGGTGAATCTGGTGTCTTAATACCTGTGAATGACAGAAAGTGTGAGTAGTGGAGGCAGCATGCTGCCAAGGGATGGAGGACAGAATGGTTATTTCTGAAGCTGAATGGCATCCCCTCTGAAAGAGACGTAATATGCAATGACCAATTTGGACTTAGACAGAAAAAGTAGATTAGATCGAATGAGAAGTTTTGATTACATACTTGTTTTAGCACAGCACATGTAATCATTTGGTGATAAATGTAATAACTATGCTAGAAATTAATTCAATAAAAGGAAATTAGGAGGTGTAAAAATATTACTTCATGTTGGGATTAGACTAAGCCATATTGCATATGACCTAATGTAATAACTCATCCCTATTTAGCATGATGATAGAGTTAAAATTTGACTATTTTTTCTTTAACTCTGAAGCAAGTGATTTGTTACATTATTTCATTGGTTGCAATGCTTTGTTAATTTATTCTTCATCTATTTAGGAATATGACTATATTTGTAGCTCATCTGTTTGGTTACATTAGAAGTGCCATATACCTTTGTAAGTGTAACTTTAGACTGTGAAGGTAATGTGACAATAACCTTTACTGAATCCTGCAATGTCTATAATGTTTTTGCTGTCTCTGTTGAATCCAATTGCTTTCTGCTGAATGAAAAGCAAATCTTGCCCAGTCCCGAATTTCTTTGGCTTATCACGGAAAACTTTAAATAGATTTGCAATATCTCTAAGGGAAAGCAGACTTCAAGCCCAGTGGCCCAGATGTTCATTTGCTTTCTTTTGAAAACTTCTAAATACTATTGTATTAAGCCTTTATGCATCTACACAGAATTACCTTCATGTAAGCAGAGTAGCAAACTTGAATTTGATTGCAGACAACCTCGCAATTTCATGATGTGATATATCTTGTCTGAACGGATCACAGGCATCCTGTGCTTATTTCTCCCTGTTGATTAGGAAAGGAAGCTTATGTGGCTGTATCAAGTTTAGAGACCGTGGATATCTAATGTTGAGTGACTGAGTTAATTGCCTGATAAGTCCTTGAGACTCTTTGTCTTGGTGTTGTTACTGAGATGACAATGTCCTCTGTCAGATCTTGCTGTTGGTAGTGCACGAACTGATTTATTACGGGACACCTGAAGTTCCAGATTTTGTGTGGTAACTATTACTTGAACTCAAAAGTAATTTTTCTCTTTCTCTATTGTCTTAATGCCAATCCTTAAGAGTTAATACTTCTCTGTTGTTCCTTGGCCCTAAAGCAAGTTAACCGGTGCCAGTACATCATGACCTTAAAGGCCCAGGCTTTCAGGGTCATTCATGAGGCTTGACTTCCTGGGGAGGAAGAAGGGAACGTCTGCTCCACAGCCATTGCAGACATGAAGAATATTGGTGCCTCCTTCAGAAAATCAAGTTATTGTTTTAATGAAAGGTTGTACTGGACCTTGGGATCTCTGAGTGATAAAGTACCATAAATACTGTCTTTTGCCATAAAGATTGAGCTACCACAAAAAAAGGTATGATGCTTGAGGGTGACTGGGCTGTATTTGGTAGGTACTTGCTGTGTTGTGCCCTCATCTAAGATCATCATAACCCTGTTTAAGGGTGGAAACAGCCCAGAAAGCATGTGTCTCAACTTTTAGACTGCTGGGGTATAAAGTTAATGAAATGTGGGTTATAAAAACACTTCATTCAGGTGCTGATGTAATCAAAGCATTTTAAACTTAATTCTTTTTAATAACATACTGTGCTTAGTAGGATAGTGGCTAGTTGAAAAATAGAAAAGAAAAAAAATAGTGCAAGGGAGTATTTCTACTCCCTTGTCAACTCACTCATTCCTGCCAATGAGCTCCCAAAATATATAGCTTACAAACTATCACTGTTTTCTTCCTTGGCTGATACTTGGGAGGAACAAAGGAAACTACCAAATGGACAGAGAGAGAGCCTGAGAGGGCTTCCTGGTATTTGATATTCTCCCCAGTTTACAGGACAAAATTGCATCTGGTTAATGACCACAAAGATAGTCACAGTACTCTCTGCAAGGTTTGCTTGTTTTTATAATGTGTTTAGGAGTCATATTAGCTTAAGTGGGACTGTTTGTTCTTTGTTTTTGTTTGTTTATTTTCTTTATTTTTATTTCTTTTTCCCCTTCAATTGGGATTCTGGGAGTAATTCTTGAATTGGCTTTCCTCTTTGTTTTTCTTTGTACCATTAGCACACAAAAGGGTACAAGTACAGTCCTGATGCTAAATGTGCTTTCAAGAATGATGAAATGTTTCTTTTCCTTCTCAGCTCAAAGATGTAATTTCTGTTAGTACTAGTCTCAGTTACAGTTGGTGTGATACTGTATGCATAACTTGCCCTGTAACTTACCTGCACAGGAGACTGGTGGAGAAAAACACAGAGTTCAAATTAATGTTGGTAGGCTGTTAACTTTGTGAAGGGTCTTATTCACCTGGAAGAGGAAAGTGAAAAAAAGTATGAAAATATGTGGGTCTATTTGTGTGAAAGATGTGCTGTCTTACAGATTGTTCAGTAATACAAATTACTGCAATAGCTCACTTGAATGAAAGGGTGTAACAGAACTGAACTTCTGATTTCAAAAGTAGCTTTTAATTACTTTTTTTCTCCTTCAGTTTCTAGTTCAACAGGTTGCACCTCTTGGAGTTTTCTTCTTTGTCTTTTTCCTTTGGAATTCCTGGAGTGTCACCACAGTTAAGCATAAAGTCACAGAAAAGACAGTGGATCATTTGAAATGCTTGGGTAATTATTTGTGGGATTTGAATGTATAAATAAACTTTAGAGTTGGAGGTCTCTTGCAACCATGGAATTCACAGTATCCTGAAGAAGGAAAGCATCATGGGTAGAGGGATAGAACGAAGCACAGGAGCAGTGAGCCAGTGTCTCCAGCAAAGGAGTCCTGGATTCCTGCATGGACTTAAAGCAAAATTGGTTATGGAAGTGGAGAGCTCTGATGGTGATAGGATCACTCTCTCTTGCCCTACCCTCTATAAGTTTTCTGTGCCAGGAAGTTTTGAGCTCCACTGGAAGATTTTGGTTTCATTAGGATATGAGTAAGATTGTCAAAATTCCATCAAAAAGTATCCTAAACTGTCTCAGATCCTAAGGTCTTGTCAGCAGTCTCCTTTACAAGATCAAGTGTAGTTCTCCACAGATGAGGTTGTGTGCTTTCTAGTAGATCCTTCCCCTGTCCAAGGGTTTTTCAGCCTGAAGAAGAGAAGGCTTTGGAGGGATCTTCTAGAAACCAGCCTTGCAGTAGAGACAGGACAAGAGAGGATGGATTTGAACTGAAAGAGGGTAGAATTTAGATTAGGTATTAGAAGGAAATTCTTTACTGTGAAGGTGGCGAGTCACTGGAACAGCTTGCCCAGGGAAACTGTGGATGTCCCATTTCTGGAGCTGTTCAACGCCAGGTTGGATGAGGCTTTGAGCAACCTGGTCTAGTGGGTGATATCCCTGCAGATGGGGAACTAGATGATCATTGAGGTCCCTTCCAACACAAACCATTCTATGATTCTGTGACTCAAAAAAATGGATATGGAACCTGTTTCTTTTCAGATGAACCCTAAAGAACATAATTTCCCAGATGAAGAGGAAGTTCGGAATCTTCTCCTGATTCATACAGAAGTGGATACAGCAGCTGTACTTGTCTTTGTCAGTTTTCCATAACTTGGAAATAGAAAGAAGCATTGATGGGAGGAGGCTTGGAGTTTATATTGAAGCATTAAGGTTCTATGTCCTCATTAGGGGACACAGAGATCAAAAGATTAATCCTTATTTCTCTGAGGCATTTGTCTCTGAGGTATGGGTTCTTCAAATGAAACCCATATCTTACTTAATTTCTCTGTAACTTACTACTTCTGGAATAGTAAATATTTCTGAAAGCAGGAAAAAAAAAGAATCTGATGGGAAATACTTAGAAAGACGAAGTTTTCAAATCTAGTTTTTCCACTCACACATAATTAGATGTTCTGATAGAAAAAATGTATCAGGAAGCTTTCATTTACCATGTCCTCTACAAAGTAATTGCAAAGTCAAGATACACAAGACCCTGAAGATTGGCTCAGTTGGTCAGAGCTTGGTGCTGATACCCCCAAGGTTGTAGGTTCAGTCCCTGGACGGGTCATTCTCTTAAGATTTGATGATCCTTGTGGCTCACTTCTGACTCAGAATATCAGTGGTCTGAAATTGTGTTTTCAATGTTAATTTTAAAATATTATAGAAAAAATATGATATGTACATATGTGTATTTACACAGCGTATCATGGTGTACTTTCTAGAATATCAATGTTATGCTTAAAAAGCAGATGGTAGATCTGAGTCAGCTTCTTCATGAAGACTGACTTTTTGGAAGGTTGGCTGCTTTTTTATCTGCTTGGTCTGTAATCAGTAAAAAGGAGAAAGCTCCTGAGGACACCTAGCATCTGAAATTCTTCAGTTGTTCTTCAGATGAGTTCTATTCTTCCTCTGTTCTATGTTTCGTGAGGACTCCATAAGGAGACTGGCCTTTCAGTGTTAAAGGCAGCTTTTGTGCATATTCTTTTGTGTCATTTTTTATTATATTAACAAACAATCACTTCAGGTTTGACACTACAGTAGTGTATTTTTAAGCATAAACTATGCAATATAGAAAATTGAAGTTCACTTGAAAACACTTGAGGAAAAACTTGATCTAGTGGAAAGCATTGCTGCCCATGACAGAGGGTGGAACCTGATGATCTTTAAGGTCTCTTCCAATCCAAACCATTCTTTGATTCATATCTATAACTACTCTCAGCCTTGACTAGCATGTGATTTATAAGCATCCTCTTGTGGCAATGTATTAATACCACTGGATACCGCTTTAGATTTTGGTAAGAAGCTGAATGTTGCATTACACATTGTACATGGAAGTGTCCAGCCTTTGTTATTAATTGTCTGTAGTTAAAACTTCGTGGTCTTCTCAATCTCCTTCAACATTAGCTTTACTTTAAATAAGTGGCAGTGGTAGGTAGTGATATTTTTAGAAAATTAACACAAGCTTGGATATTGCTTTATGTCATCCTTTTTTTTTTCTTCTTTGTAAAGGTGAGAGGTATTAAGATAAACTTCAAGTATATTATTTAAGTATGTGACTTGTCTGTGTAGTTTTCTGTACAAAGCTATAAAAATATTTGTCTTGCTAAGTTCAAGTAGTTACAGGCATTGAAATTCACAATATTAACTTCGTGTAATATTTACACTTTTTAACTTCTAAAAGAGAAACTGTGCACTTAAATCCATGACTAGTGTTTTATCATGGCATGTTTATATTCTTTGTAGCATGCAATTTGATACATAAGTTATGATAAAAGTTGTGTATAAAAGTCTGGTTTTCAGTGAAGTTGTATTGATTAGGAGCTGTTGATACAGGCCTCAGACTGAAAGAAGAGGTGTTTTGATCAGATGTTAGGAATTGGGGGAAAGATTTAAAATTAAATGATATCTTTTGGTCTAGAGGAAAAAAAATTTTTTTAAGTTAGAAATGCATTATTATGCATATAGTAGCTATGAGATTTGTTGCCCCCTTTGAATGAATTTCATTTGTGTTTTCTAGAAGTCTTATACTGACATGAAAAAAGTTAGTATTTGTCAGCATTCAGAATTTGTGAGTCATTCAGTATTTCAGGGAAATAAGTTCTATTTACTATGTCCTAGTGTGGTCATTGTGTGTTGCCATGAAAAGTAGTCATAGCAGATTCTGGAACAAAAAAATGTTTTTCCAAGATACACTATATAAACCCAAAAGCTTTTCATAGTTAAAATGTTTTCCTACCATTCAGATAAGTTTAATATAATTCCTAGTTCTGTTACTGCAAATGTGCCTTAAGTTGTTGCTGTCTTCTTCTGGCAATTGGTAAATCTATTAACTCAGTTCTTTATGTGACCTACCTTGTCCTCATCCCTACAAATGAAAATACAAAGCTCAAAAGATATTAACTGTTCTTCTTAATGCAGTTCAGCACTGTAGACACTAAGGTGAAGATAAAAACCTATAAAACAATTCAGGGCTTAAAATTTGTCTGTATTGTTAGCATTTAAAAATTAATTAGCAGCTGCATTGATGTTTTTAGGTAAATTTCTGTTTATATCCACTGTTTATATCCAAAGTAGAATTATAGATTTCCTTGGGTTGGAAGGGACCTTAAAGATCATCCAGCTCCCTACCATGGGCAGGGACACCTTCCACTAGACCAGGTTGCTGAAAGTCCCATCCAACCTGGCCTTGAACACTCCAGGGATGGGGCATCCACAACTTCTCTGTGCAACCTGTGCCCATGTTTCAATACTCTCACAGTAAAGGATTTCCTTCTAATATCTAATCTAAGCCTACCCTCTTTCCATGTAAATCTTTATCTACCCTCTTTCAATTTAAGTAAAAGAAGAAGAACGCCGCATGTACAGGCTGTATATCATTTACTCCCCCAAATTCAGAAAAATCAGAAAACTAATTAGAAAACTCATTCAAAAAATGAATGCTGACTTGAATTTAAGAAAATCTAGAAATGGAAATGCTCAGATATGTTTGCAAGAAGTTTGGTCTTCCCTTTCTAACACTGTATAATAATTATGGTTTTCTTAATGTTCTTCATTCTAATGATTGAAAGTTTTAGTTAAAAAAGAAAAGTTTAAAAACTTGCTAACCCAAAATGTCTTCAAGTATAGTTGTGGTCTTTCTCTGTGATGTTCAAAAACCACAGTTTTATCTCAGTATTAGTGCTTAAATTCAATTTCACAACGAACTTCTGGAAGGAAGGAGGGTAGGTTGGAAAGTGGATGATCATGAATCAGAAAAGACAACTTAGGTGGCTTCACTATGTTGTCTCAAAGGCTGTCAGAGTGTATTGAAATGTTGCAGTTATGCAAACAATTACCAACCTCATAAGTTGTTCAAACTGCCTTAGACAAAGTATTTTGAATTTTTAAATGCTTCTTTTTCAGATATATTTTACATCTTCAGGATGGTTTTATTGGTACTTATTTCAATGGTGCCTTTATCAACAAGTAGAGTTAACTATAACTAAGTGGAATTATATATACCAAAGATGAAAATCTTAATATGTTTTTTAGTTTAGAAAAATCTGTTTCTTTATTACTGTATCTAATATAACTCTCTCAAATGTCGGTCATATTCTTGTATTATGTCTGCTAATACTTGTCTAGCATCTTAATTTAAAAAAAGACTGATGAACTGTCAGTAGATTAAAATTGTGTTATTCTTCTTTTTTTTCTTTTCTTTTTCTGTTGAAAGACTATTGCTTTTGCCAAACAAGAGAAACAATCATATAATTTGATTGCCACATATTAACCATGCTGAGCACTGAAACTGTGTAACATTCAGTAATTATTAGATCAAGAAAACGTAGCTTCTCTAAAGGTGTATCTAATCTGAGTAAACTTGGAAGGTTAAGAGCCATATTTTAAACACAACATGGATTTGTGAAGTTGCTGTTTACAAAAACTGTTACAGTCTTTTTGACATTGTTTCCTGTTCCCAGTGTCCCTGATTTCAACCTAGCACAATAACTGAGTAAGAGAGGGATTATCTTCTTGGCAGGAAAAAAGTTGCTCTATTAGGACCACACAGTGAAAATTTCAAATCATCTAAAGCAATCAGATTTCCATAGAAATGGTCGTGGGAGTATTGGATTGCTACTTTAAAAGAGGACGCAGAATACTGGGGCTGGGCCAGGGGTGCATTATGCTGATTTATAACCCTTAAGAAGGAAACTGTAAGGTAGTTGCAGTGATAGTAATTGACAAAGAAAGGAAATTAATAAGTGAATATGTAAGGCAAAATTTCTTTTTTCTCTATAATTTTCAGTTTACAAAAGCTAGGCACAACCTGGTGGAAATTGATGGAACTCTTTACACAGTGGAGCATTCTGCATTTTGTAATAGCGGCTGTTGAAATGCATCTGCTGGGATTTTCCTATATCCTTTGCTGCCACATTCTCTCTCCCCAAAACCAAAGCCTATTTCTTACCTAGCTCCTAATTTTGCTGGGAGATGAATTGACACAATAGGGCTCTTGCCAGTAGAACCTTTCAGCCCAGGTATGAGCTTGCAGTGTGTTCTGTTGATGCGGCCTGTCTATTCAGAGGCACAGACCCTGTCTAGATAAAAGCCTGGCAATGCCTGCTGTCCATTCCCACTTCATATGTAACTGTGGGAGTAGTAACATTGTACTTCAGCCCAGCAATGCCACTTACTTCTCAGATGAATCCTCTCATATGCTTCCTGTGTGTATGTTCTTCCATGGTCTTTGAAGCAGGATTCTCGTTTTCCAGGATACTTCATTTGCTTTGCAGCAGCTTTGAGCGAGATTGGTAAGAGCTGTGTCTAAGTCACTTTAACGCTGCCAAGAGGACAATATATGCAGTGAGGTCTCCTGGTGTGGCATAGAGGCTGCATGACTACGGTAGCACTCAGTCAAGAGAGGGGCCATTTGGCTCCACATGGGGTTAGTTTGCCTGGCAATGACTAGCAACAGGACTGGTAGTGATTGCTGGTATCGAAAGTAACTACATAATAATATACATATGTCTCCCTTAATTGAACTGTGACATGTTTAGCAATGAATCTAAAGGGCAGAGAAAAACTGAGTTTGGGATGTGGAAGAAACAAAACAAAAAACCTCAAAAACAAACAAACAAACAAAACCCCCCCAAAAAAAAACCAAAACAAACCAAAAAGGAAAACAAAAAAAGAAACAAACAAACAAAAAAAACCCATGCATCCACATTTTCATATCACATTTTCATGCATCCAGCGACCATTTGTGATTTCTCTGTGTGTTGCTAAAAGCTATGTACATGCTCTGTAAACGATCAAAACTTCCAGCTGCTGCTTTCAGGCATATGCACTGCAGTTTTGCTTGGTAGTAGGCAAGTAATTTAAGTTTTGCACTGCTGTGAATCGGCTTTAGTGATCCTTGGGATTGAACTTATCTTTTGCTAAGTGCATGCACTTTGCCTTGTAAAAGGTGTTGAGTTCCCAGTAGATTGCTGGATGACGGCTAAAAATCTATATGTTATTGGGAAGCATCCACCTGGAGAGTAATGTAGGGTTGTAGTCTGGTCCAGTGGAACTGATGGAGGATGTTGAATGCAATGAAAACATTCCTCTTCATCATCTGTGCCTGTTTTTTGTTTTTAAATTTAGCATGTTTTGATCATAGTATCATGAGCATTCCAGTGTTGCCATTGCTGTCTTGGACTGCAATTCATAAGGGTGCCAAAGAGAGTCTCAGCTTCTCCTAAAACTTTGCCTTCCTAAGAGATGTGGTGATTCTGTGTTCTTTCAAATTGTAATGTTAAGTTTGGGAGTAAAGAAAGTGTGTTTGTATTTCAGTGGGTTTATTCTATATGGTTTTTATTTATTACAGCCTTTTGGAAAGTTTCTGTGCTCAACTGACAATGTGACTTATCCATTACTGTTATGGAAGAACCACAAGAACTGTATTCATTCACATTTGACTTAGGTACATGTTTGCTTTGCCCAGACCACTAAACCTGCCAAAGCCCAAATGATGAGTATTAGTGAAGACTGTACTGGTACGGACTAAAAAAGGTATTTGTACAGAAAACCTAGAGTTTTGCCTCTAGTCAGTATAATAGAATATTGTAATGTGCTTTATTGTACTTTATTTCTGATGTGTTGACAGTTTTTAGTTTCTCTGATTTTCATCAGCAAAGACAATTTGACTAGTTATTTTTCCTGTCCCTAAAAGGCACATGGGGAAATTATGCTACCTTTCCTTGGTGAGTGGCATGATGGCTTGGCTGCCGTTTATATTCTTCTGCATATGTTTCCAGTCCCAAATGACTGCAGACTGCTTTGGATGATTGCTGCTGGGAATGGGTTTCAGGGAGGAGTTCCCAGGACTGGATTTACACTAAATAAACAGGCCATGAGGGGAAAACTGTGTTTCATTAAGAACTCTGGTTTAGGTTAAAGGGATAAAAATAGCTGCAGGACATCTTAAATTAGTTTAAAAACTAGAAAAGTGAAGGAACCTAATCTAGAGTATTCATTTTTAAGTGCCCACTTATCTTTTTAGAGTTCTCAGCCTCACTCTGTTCTGTTCAGTGTATCTAGGTCTGTAATCCAAGGGGATAGCCGAAAAGATTCAGCTGTCAAAGTTTCAGATTCCATAAACACAGACTTTTTTAGTCACTGCTGTCAGTATTTACGTGTTTGTCTTCTTTGTTCTGCCAAAACATGTTCCTGAAAGTTTTAGTTTTCTCTTCTGGTTTTAGGCAAGATGCAAGAAATGGAAGTAAAGTGCCAGAAAACCTCCTGCATATTGGAGAGAAAATTACTGCATCTTCCATTACAATTGCTTTAGTTATTCATAAAAACGTTCCATGGTAGACTAGTGTACATGTGTGTTGTATGCTTTGTGTAAGGAAGATATAATTACTTGCTTTCTGCTCTTACCAGAATGTTTCGGACATGCGTTTTTCAGTCTTGCACATTGGCAGAGTTACAGTGACTTCACTTTCTGCAAACATTCTGTATTAAGAAGATATCCTTTATGTTTAACTTTGCAGATCCAGAATGCTAATGATGTGCTAATAGCACCGCTGGAGAAGTTTCGAAAAGAGCAAATAGGAGCAGCAAAAGTAAGTGAGGGGGGTTGTTTTTCATTTCATGTTTATTTGAGTTTATCAGTGTGTTTTGAAGGCTGGACTGAAAACAGGTATTTTGTATTCAAACAGACTTGATGTAATCCTCATTAATGCGTTAGTAAATTTGCTTCAGAGGAGGACACAATTTAGAAATGGAGCTTAAAGACTGTATATACATATGTATGGAACACAGCTCTTGCTACTGTTGCACATTCCTGCCATCTGGCATTGTGTTCATCTTCTGATGTCTGCATTTAAATATGCTGCGTCTTGGGTTAACCCAGAACCACAGGGAGGATTCAAACAGCTGCTATGAGTCCCTCAAGTGAACATTGTATAAAGACAGCAGACAGTTTCAGCATGATCCCTGCCTCTGCTTTCCCTCTTCTCTTTACGTGGCTGATGCAGTGCAGTGGTTCATGTTCATTTTGCCAGAGTATTCATCTTAATATTCTCCAGGGATTTTCCCAAGGTGGAAGTGCTCCAGTTGGTAATTTTATCTGGTTCTTCGGTTTTAAGTGTTATATCTGTGAGAGAGACAACGCAGGTTGTCTATACTAGTCAGCTCAGGAAATCAGATATATTGGGGAAAAATATGTTGGAATTAAGTGTTAGTCAAGAGCTGTTTTCAGTCTAACCCTGATCCTATCTGAGTGGCTGTGGGTGACTGCTTTGATCACAGTCTCTGGGCTGTGCATGCAGGCTGTGGTAGTCAGTTAGAGGTTATGGTTAGTAATAGCTCCTTCTGTCTGCATAAATACACTAGTTCTGAAGCATTTTGCATCTTATATTAGTGCTCATAAAAATTTCTGGGAAACGTTCCATTTGTAAGGTTAAATGAGTACAACAAAAAGCTCTCTGATGTTGCAGGTAAGGTTGTACTTGTGCTGTACTCAAAGAAACTCAGAAAAAGAACAGAGCTATTGGAAAGAGACACCAAAGGTTTATACTTCTTGTACTGCTATTGTGAATGTGTAGCAAACACATGGGACTGCTTCCGCACAGGAACTAAGTAGATGTTTGTGAAGAATTTTTGCTGTGAACTTAAGGTCAGATTTCTCTGAAGTGGGTGTTCTGTACCCTTTCACTTGATATGTTTTTGTGTACAACAACATTCTTCTCTTGTCCAACCCCTATGCTGCTGTGAGATGCAGAACTGGGAGTTTATTTACTGTGCTGCATAAATCAGAATTTAATCCCAGCACAAAATTATTTTTAGTTTTCAATAGGTTTTAGTAGTGTCATGCAGTTCTTTGTAATACTGTCTCATTTTGTATTCTCATAGTTTAAGGAATATCATTCTTCAGAGCACCCTATTTGAAAGCTAAACCCACCAAACTACTGTCTGTCTTGTTGCCTGACAGAGAAAGTCCATAGGTGGTTCACAGGACTCTCTGCAGAACTCTGTAAGACGCTCAGGTTTCCTATGAATTTATCACTCAGTGGATGTCAACACATACATAATGATCTAACTGAAGATGACTCCTTTGTTTTTTGTATCATAAGAATATTAAAGGCAGGACACTACAGGACAGGTTGAGTCCTCTCTCTCTCTGTTTGGTATATCACGATGGCTGGTTTCTTTTCCATATCTCTCCAATGTAAAATATGGGCATCTGCTCCTCTTAGAGTTGTTGTTTTGTCTTATCTGTGGTCACACTACACAGTACAGAATGAGTTCAAGAGGGAGCCTGGCTCAGCTAACTCTTATTCCAGTGTCTAATGCACTTTATTATGCAGTGCTTTGTGTTTCAGAGGGTCCAGGATACTTGGCTTGACACATGGGTATGCTAAAGAGAGCTCTCCCAGGTCATTGTTTTATAAAATGTCAAACAAACATATTTTCTAGCACTGCACGTGGAGTTTAACTGCCAAACTCAGAAATGAGAGATTCAGAACGTCATCATGACCAAGTGTGATACATTTGCCTTTGAATTGATTTTTATCAGTGGAAGCAATTACAGTTGGCCTTTAACTAAATGGTATCAATACAAACAAGTCAGAGCTTAATTACATTCAGTATTGTTTTTCTAGTAATTACAAAATAGCAACTTATGATCTCGGAATAATGAGACCCATATGAAATAGAGTAGAAATTTGGGCTTTGTGAAACTCATTATTGGTAAAGTGGAGAACATGTTCAGATTGCTCCCCCTTGCTTTGGTTCACTGGGATCAGCCCTTGAGCTCTTATAAATATAGAATGAGTTGAGCTTGCTGGTTATTTATCTGAAGTTAATGAAGGTTTGCACAGAGATTTGGCTCTTTGAACTCCTCTGGGATGGTCTGTGCTGATAGTCAAACAAAAGATATAGATGTTTTCTTGTTGTTTGGATTATAGCAGCAATTTTCATGGAAGACTGAGAATGTCACTTTTTATTTGTGATCTTTTCTAGACATACCAGTTGAGTGGATCTTATCAGGTCCACAGCAGGTGGGAGCTGTTTTTTTCCCTGTAGTGTTAGTCTACAAAAGTCTGTAGTACAGTATTCATATCAAATCCAAACTTGCTTCTGTTTCTCTGTCATCCCTCTCCTGCCCAAAACATTTCTGTGTATATATTGCTCTCTGAAGAGAAACCAGAGATGTCTCAGCTGACTGGAAGCTAGTGAAAGTTGTGCCAGTTGTCAAGAAGTGCAAGGAGGACGACTCTGTAAGCCGCAGGCCTGTTAGTCTGGTTCCAGTGCCTNAGTGCTGGGGGCAGCTTTGGGTGCCACAATGTAGGACAAGAAGCTATTAGAGAGTGTCCAGAGGAGGGCTATGAAGTTGGTGAAGGGTCTGGAGAGGGGCCCATACAAAGAGACACTGAGATCACTTGATGTGTTCAGCCTGGAAAAGAGGAAACTGAGGGAAGACTTTAACACAGTCACCAGGTTCCTCATGAGGGGAAGCAGAGGGGCAGGCACTGATGTCTTTACTGTAGTGACCAGTGACAGGACCCAAGGGAATGGTCTGCTTAGTCACGGGAGGTTTAGGTTGGATATTTAAAAAAGGTTTCACTAGAGAGTGTTTGGGCACTGGAACAGGCTCCCCAGGGCAGTGGTCACAGCACCAGCCTGACAGAGTTCAAGAAATGTTTGGACAATGCTCTTGGGCACATGATGTGGCTCTTGGGGATGGTCTTGTGCAGGGCCAGGAGTTGGACTTGAGCATCCTTTTGGGTCCCTTCTAACTCAGCATATTCTGTGATTTTGTGATTCTGTGGATTGTGCAGACTTCCACAGGATAGCTGATAGTAATGTCACATTTCTAGAGCTGTCACTTTGCAATTAATTTGCATCATAATATCTTATGGACAAACATTTAAAGAGATTGGATATAGAAGCGTGAGATTGGTATGCCTTTAGCATTGGCAGTGTTAGCAGTAGAGATCCATGCAGCTGTTGGACTCTGTCTTCTAATCGGATTTTGACACTATAAATTTTAGTACCCTGTTAAGCTGTGTTTCCAAATTTTGTGGAAATAAATATTATTAGATAGTTGTGTTACCAATATACAAAACAGGAAATTATATTAGGTACTACTGTGAGATTTTGCTGAGGGGAAGGTTATGTGAGAGAGCACTTAAAAGTGATTTCTGGGCTTTTTTTCTTTCTTTTACGAAACACAGGTAAAATCCAGTTGCATATAAATACAAGCAGACCCCACTCTCCCAAGGGAAAAAAAGGGGAAAATATTATAAATTATGAGAATCATCATTTTATTTTAGTAATAAATAAATTCACAAGGTTTTTGCTACCATGATGGATATCCTATAGATGTTCTAATATAGAGAATGAGAATTTTTTTTTTCTTCAAAACTATAATGAGTTTAGGCAAATATATCATCACAGAAATCAAAAAGAATATGGAGGATAAAATATATCCTGTTGATGTTTCAAAGCTATATTTTAAATACAAAGACAGTATAAACTCAGAGTGCAAAGTTCAAGTGTTTTTGGAACATCACAAGAATAACATTAAAGACCAATTCTTCACATGCACAAACCTGAAGGTACCCAACAAATTTGAGAAACATTCCTCAAAAAACATTAGTGTTTGTAATCTAACCAGCAATATACAAATCTACATCACTTGCTCTTCTTGATTTATACTACTTGCTCTTCTGTTTTTATTGCACATATTTCAGTTATTCCTTTTCTGTACACACTCAGTTTAAATAAAGCTGAGTCCTCCCCAGAGACTACACAAACGCAGCTTTGCATTGGACAGCCTGTTGATTTACTCCATCTGAGTTTAAAAAAATGACCCCTCCAATTATTGTAGCAAGGAGAGCAGAAGCCGGGTGAGGTAACTGGGAAAGGATTCCAGGCACGAAGCCTTTTGCCTTATTTGGTCAATGTGGTTTGCGAGGCCCCAGCTGGTAACTCTGGTGAGCTCATTGTGTGATGTGTTATGGACAATAAAGCCAAACCTTCCCCTTTCTTTTTATCCGTTGAGTACAGTATTTAGCAATATTTGTTCCAATATTCGTTGACCTTTAATACAACTTAAATCAGATCAAAGACAACAGAAGCAATTTTGGTTTTAAGACTTAAAAAGAGAGTTTTGTTTCCTCCTTTCAATTCCATCTGTTTGTTTCATAAAATGATTTATTTTGGCCAGGAGGATTAGTTTTTTATCATTATTTAATTTCATTCATTTATTCAAAGATGTGAATTCCTTTCTCCTTGGGAAACAAATCCATATTCATTGCTGGGAATAATTTTCCCACATCTTTGCTCACATCTATCTTCACATGTAGGCATGCAGGAGGTAGCACGTTCTCTCTGTGTTTAATTTGGATTGTCTGGAAACTGAGGAGTGTGAAACAAACAAAAACCCCCATTTTTTAAGCTCTGTCAGAAAGCTGTCACAGCAGAGTTTTAGATAGGTATCTAAGATGTTTAGAAATACCAGAATACCCATTTGGTGAACCAGTTTCCTCAGTATCTGATCAAATCATAGCACTTGTCCTTTAACTGAGAAAAATGAGTGAGCTGGCAGGAGGTAGGTATGGCAGGACATGTTTCATTACAAGTGGCATCTGTCACTCAAGGTTTGGTATTTGCATCCACTAGATTTGGTGTGTTTTAATGTCAACCATGGAGGGATAGGGCCAGGAAAAGGAAGCACAGATAGAGGCAGGCAGGGAGAATTATCGATGGCCAAATGTTTTGAGTTAAAATGCAACAGTTTCTCAAAAATAGTTGGTACCAGTTACCTGATACTTTTTGATAACTTATTCCATAGACAAGGAAATGCAGGGAATCAAACCTCTTTCTGTTTCAGCCAGGCTTTTATAACACTCTATGTGAGTCATTGTAATGTAGTTTAGATGGGTCTTAGTGTGAGAAACCCAGTCTGTCACAGGAACTAGCTCATGGGAAAAGGGCAGAGAGTTTTGTTTATAGGAGAGACTGTCTGGTTAGAGAGAAGTCACCACTTAGAAGATCCCATGGGGCAATTTGAGATCAGTCTGTTGTTTTGTTTTTGGTAATGACCAGGTAAAAAAAATCTGGTGGTGTTGCCATAGGTTGCTGAGATAGAGGAGGAGGACTGGGGAATTGGGAATAAAGTGTAAGATGAAATAACTGAGCATAAGGAACTGAGGCTACTCAATGGTCGTAAGACAGCTGTATGCCAAAAAATTTGCTGTACTTATAAATAACTCATGGCAATCTCTTTAGGTATTATAGGTTAATAGACATCTGTCTCTGGTAGATAGAAAAATACAAATTCTCTTTAGCTTTTCTTTTACTTAAATCCTCAAGTTTTGGTTAAAGTTTCTGAACTGTGAAAGTTGCCAATTTCACTTATAAATACATTTCATTCCAAAGTTTTGGTCCTAGAACACTTTTAATTGAGAAATAATCACATATATGCTGTGTAATCTGATATTTTACTTAAACAAGTATTAACAAATGCAAGAACTCTGAAATCAGAGCTTGCATTTAATGAAAATGTATAGTATAAAATTATTTTTAAAATAGATCAAATGTATTTTCCCTTATTTATTCAAATAAATGTAGGGAAATATCAAGCAGTGAAAGACCTTTTTTTTGCCATAAAAAAAAATTGTAATGTCAGTATGATTAGCCATTGCTTCTTCTACACTTGCATATGTGAAATACTTGGGAAGTTTCAAAACAATGGTGAAGAGCCCAGTATGCATACATTTCATCTAAGAAAGTCTCACTTTCTCCTGTGCAGAGCCAAACTATTAAACTGAGAGATGACGCTGGCTGAGCACCTGGCACCTGGACCTAGAGTTTTTTTGAAGCGACTAGTCCTCTTGGGACAGCTCTTGCTCTTATGCAAATGAAACAAAATTATTTTCTCATTGCAGTTTGCTTCAGTTCAATTACTATTTCATTCAAAGTTGATAAGCTTTTAGGACGTTAACAGAAAAAAACAACAAAAAAAGACAATAATCCTAAAAGCTTGTTTCACTTTTAATGTATTATTTTAAAAAATGAGAATGAAAACTCAAATCTCATAACTAAAAGATTGTGGACAGTGATTAAAAACTGATGGTTCAGTCTGTTAACTACAGGTGTTTGTGAGGAAAACAGTTAATGTTATGTGCATAATCAGTTCTAATAAATTCTGTTTAATGCGGTCTCTCTGTTATAAGTGAGTGTGATTAACTGGCTCACTGACTAAAACCAGTTTCTGAAGCTGTGTTTTTTCTGCAGTTTAATAAGATTCTAATTTGCATCGTAAAGAGAACAGATATAAATTAAGGATAAATAAATTAGTCTCCTGTAGTAAATTGGAAATCAATTTACTATTCTGCCATAACATTTAAGAATTAAGGCCTAGAATAAATGTGTTAATTGGTGGGATTGTTTAAGTGAGCATGCAGTGTACCTTTCTTGGCAAAAAGAACCATTTTTTAAAAATATACAGCTAATAAAACAAAAAAACCCTTACATAGTATTGTCCTTTTCACTGGAAAAGGACAAAAGAACATAAAAATGCAAGAAAACTTGGACATCTTCTAATGAAATTAAGTCTTTCTTCTTGCTAATCTGCTGCAGCCTGTTGTAGTGTGTGTCATGGGAAGGACTCAGAAGGTTGCATCCTGACTCTGCACAGCTGCTAGAGTCCTACTGGACTCCTGAGCTGTGATCAAAAGTATGAACAAAGACATTGACCTTCAACTTTCATTTCCAGCTCACAGGGGAACTAACCTTCTTAGCGAGTGTTTGAGGTCATGGAGGATTTAGCAAATAGAGTGCAATAGCTCTACTCACCTGTTACATTCTTTCTAGCCTTGCTCTTGGCCTCAGGCTGGAGAGGGTCATGTTCGAGACCTGAAAATCAGGTCTCAAGGTTGTTGATGAGACTTTAAAATCTCAAGAAGGATTTAAGAGAAATAAAGGAAGTGGCCAATAGCCCAGACACAGAGCAGGACAGGACTTAAAGAAGCAAAGAGTTTGGTATTCTGCTCCCTGCACAAGGTGTCAATCTTCTTTCATCAGTTCAAAGGCACCTAGTCCCCTGCTCTTCCTCCCCTTGTTCAAAATTAGACTCCATCCTGAGTTTTAGCATCCTTTATCAAACCAAATTCATTATGTTTTGACAAAGGCAGCTGCATTCTCTTACCCTACAGCGATTACTTCAGAATTGTGCTTGTGGGTGTTGTATAGTGCCACAGCTGTACTGAACACTTAATGCTCAAGTCATGAGGTTTTATACATGGGTATGAATTCATCTGTTAATCTTTTTCTGTTACATGCTGGGGTTTTCTTTAGCAATTTAGGGGAAAATTGAGATCTCCTTCTGCCTTACTTCCCTTTGTTTCATGGTGTAGTTAACAGCATAAAAATAGTTATGGTTATAGTTACAGTTTGGGCATTGTTTGGACATTTCTCAGATGATGTGGGGTCTATGGTTCTTTATTCCATACATATGGTGGAATTGCCTTTTTCCGTTCTAAATAGAAAATCATGTGATCAGCTGTGTCACCGTAGGTTTCCCTTCCTCCAGTATCTTGCTCTATCTATGCAGCAGATTCTGCAGGGGCCTGGGAATATATGAATTTGAATCTCCTACCAATATAGCAACTTTGCTTTTGGTAAAGCAAACTCTGGCTTAGCTCTATTCCAAAGTGAAGTGGGTGACAGTACGTGGGAAGTATCCCTTCAGTACTGTAACAAAAATGGACATCATTGCTTGAAACTTTATTGTGTCCTGGTAGATATGAGAGGATCAAGAAATCCAAATAAAGCAGTTTGGTTATTTCAGGATCTGTCAGGTTATAGTGGCTACTACAGAACCATTTGTTCTTGTGGAGTTTACCAAGAAGGGGTGTTCTCAGATTCTTGTCTTGATGAGAAGATTAAACACTCACCCCCAAGCACTAATCTCAGAGCACTGAGTGAGCTTAACAGCGCCACTGGGGAGGCATAACTTTTCACCCCAGAGTGATAGTTTGTGTTCTTTTATCAGTGTTGTAAAAGGGCTCTGAAAATAGATGCTTTCAAAACAAAACAAAGCAAAATCACTTCTGACATTGACCTCAGACTGTTTCCTTTCTTTTTTTTTTTTTTAATTCCCAAAATATCTGTAAACAGCACAGTTTCCAATTGTGTGTATTAATCTAAAAAATTTCTCATAACACGCCTCAAGTTCTTCCTCAGGTCAGCATTGCAGTCCTGTTGCAATGACGTCGGAGGTGCCCTGGGACCATGAGTGGTGCTGAATGTGCTGCTGGCACGCTGAGAGCAGTGATGTTGGCTGATTGGTTGGCAGAGATTGGAGATTCCCAGAGTGTTTAAAAAAAGAGATTACTAGTTAAGAAAGAAATATTTTTATCTGCAGCTTTTAAAATAAAGCAGTGAGTGTGTGAAGTTTTAAGCTTGTCTGTTGGAATTGCTTTATTTGAATATGTTCTTTGCAGCTTTTTTCTTTTATCTTTCTCTAAGTGCACAAAGCAAAGATGTTGCTAACTGTGCAGATGAAATGGCCTCTTTATGAGTTCCTAAAGAGTGTGGCTAACTTTCTTTTTGAGATCATTTAAAGTCACAAGATTTTGTACAGGAACAAAACTCTTCCTGTTATGATAAAATACTTTGAACTTCAGAAGGCTATCCTAAACCTGATGCAGAGAAAAGTGCATCAGTTTCTTTTATTCTAGGATGCTTCTCCATATGATTTAAGCAGTAACTTGATAATATCCCAAGTACGCTATTCCAGAAAAAATACTTCATATTTAATAGACAGTAAACCAATAAAACTAGATTACATGTGTAGACTTTCCATTCCTGCTGTTTGGGCAGGGATTTAGCAGATTCCCAGACACAGAGCAGCTACTCTTGGAATCAGCAAATGCCAAATAAACTCAACACAGCTCTGCAGCTGAATAACGGGGTCTAATATGTCCTGCTTTGTGACCTGACAGTACTGGGAGGTTTGCATGTCTTTTCACAGCAATGCTGGAAACTTCTAGTATTTTTGTTTCCATTTCAAGAGGGAATTTTTTTGAGAAAAACAAATTACATACTACAGACACATTTTCTCATTTAATAGTATCTGCTTTTTAATTTGAAAACATCTGATGGAGTTACATAGGGAATTATTAGGAGATGGCTGTAGGATTCTCCTCTTCCAGGATACACTTTTGAAAGTACCTGATACTTGGATCTCTAAAAGCATTACAGAAGGAAAAGAAAATTTTCCTCAGAAGTTTATGAACCTGAAAGTGAATTATCTCTAGCAAGGTTATTCAGTATTTTACACAGATGTGAACTCCAGTTAAACTTAAATTAGTTTTGGGTTGTTTCAAGTATATTTCAGTTTTATGTATTCCTTACCTGATTTTAATTGAGGTTATTTTTTAAACTGCCAGTTTCTAATATCTGTCTTCATAGCTTTAATGCTGCTAAACAATCTTGTATTCCCAGTTTATTGCCTTGTTATACATCACAGTTGCAATATGTTCTTTTTATTATAATTATTTGTGTCTTACACTATATTGTTTTCTGGATCATCATGGTTTGCATATGGTTATTCTTTTTTAGTAAAGAATTGGTTTTAAGATTTATAGTCATTTGGACATTTAATTTTCTACATGATGCATTCTGCTTCAATTTGGAAGTGTTTTCACTAGCAGTTATGAGGAACATAAGACATAATTTATGACTATATTAGCCCTATTTTATGTCGATCAACAAGGATTTCTTTATGAAGTATGGTACAAATTTACTTCACTACATATTATTTGCTAACAGTACAAACATCATGTCCTTTAACCTTTCTGACTTTCTTATGGGTTTGGGGAAACCCTCTAGCCTAACAATACCTTAAATTCTGTTTTGTAGGATGGAGAAGAGGGAAGGACTCTTATACTACCTTTTTACTTTTTCTTCGGGGAAAAAAGCTTGTGACTTCTTCTAACCTTATCTTGAACCCTTGGCATTCACATAGCAAATCAAAATTTCTACCAAAAAGAAATTCTTCCCATCCAGACATCTATCAAAACACACCCTGTGGTCTCAGATGCCAGTGATAATTTCAATATTATTAAAACCAACCAAAACCCAGTAACTCACCAACTACTTCCATGAGAATGCTCAAGAAAACCTTGAGTAACATGAAACGGAAGGTGAATTTACTTTTTTATCCTCAAAGGAGAGACTGAGATTTTACATTTTCCAAGAAGCCCATCAGTTCTTAGCTCAACTGATTTGAGTTTTTCCAAAGCTAAGTTTAGTTTATTTTCTGGACTACAGTTCTACTGTTGTTTGTCCTGCTACTCAGTAAGACATGGTCCCCAAACTTATATCTCCAAACAAAATCCCACTAACTTTGTAGAAATACAATTTGAATTTTTGTTTGGGAGATAATGAAAAAGGTAGCTTTGAAAAAATATATTTGAAGTCTAACATTCTAGCAATGAACCATTTCCAGTCTGTTGTTGCAAAGATCAACATTTTTGCAGTTGTTGTCAAAGAGAAAGAAAAGGGATGTAGCTTTATTGATCTCCGCGAAGTTCACTGTTGCCTTCAGGTTCTTCAACTGACAAATGTGTCTGACTTGATCTATGTTCAAGTCTTACTGTTGTGTTTCTGTGCCAGTTTCTACAGTTTCTACACCTCAGTTTGAGTTGGTGAAAAAAATATGTACTAATTCTGGGTGAGGGGAAGAAAGAAATCATCATTGCCATTTTTCACGATGCTCACTTGGTTTCTAATTAAAGTGTTCTCCTCTTTTCAAAGTATTGACATCTTTTTTCCAAATAGTTTCTTTTCTTTATGGACAGATACAAGATGTAGCTAATAGATAAATATAACACCAAAAGTTATTGCATCTAAAAAAAAGAAAGTGAATGAGAAGGATCACAGAGGCTCTTTTTGGAAAAATAAAGAGGAATAATTTCTGTAATAATTCTGAAGATACATGTAACAAGTTTCACATTAAATACTTCACACAAAGTAGCGGTAGAACCATTATAAAAATACCATATTTCTTGATGTTTCCTCTGGAAAAGAAAAGTCAACTTCAAAATATAACAACTATTTCTGCTTTATATCTAAAAATACAGCTGGTGGGTAAAATTTGTAGGAATCATGCCAATGATTTGTAGCACATCTGTGATTAGTTAGCATGTTATCAAAATCTTTCTGAAGAGGAGAAAAACTATCTGATTCACTTGAGTGACTTTTTAATGAACTTCTCAGCAGTTGATGTCTGGACTTTTCACAGCCATAAATATTTGTAAAACAAGAGGAATACAAGAACACCTTTTGAGTTAAACTTCTAACTGTTGTGCCTATAATTACAAGCATCTCAAGCAAAATTTATTTCTGAAAAGATAATTTTTTGGAGATTATCTAATCAGTTTTGAAATAAAGCTATGCAGGAAATCTGAGCAGAGAGAATAAAACCAGGAATTAAACCTGGATCCATTATTATATCACTTAAGTCTCTCAAGAGGCTACTGGCAGTTAGTAAGGCTCCATTAAGTGCTCTAAGCTGTGTGTGTGGTTAAGGGCTTTCCTAATGGGGTTCCTAGAAATTTGAAGCATTTCAAACCAAAAATATTTTTGAACTGATTTAAGGATTGATACACCTGAGACTGGGTAAACAACTATACAGAGACATTTTATAGTGTTTAGAGTCTGCAGGACATAGTCTAGACAAAAGGTGTTGATGACTTAGACATCAGTGTAAAACACGCCAAGGATTTATCTTATGTAATTTCTCTTTTTCTGTGCTTACAGTTTTGTTATTGCACCCTCATAATTATCTCACATGGATTCTGGATGGGAATTTTTTTCATATGTTCTAGCTGATATTTTGAAACAAATGGTTGATACGTTTCCAGGGCAAAGAGAAAGGATGAGGTTTACTTGCAGGAAAGATGTGCAAGGATGAAAGAAACCTGGAGTCTGAAGGGAATAAGAGACAGTACAGAGGTCAGAAGCTAGCATCTTCCTTATGGCCACGTGCCTTAAGCCTTGTGTCATGGCTGGTGCAGTCTGTTCTGGTAACATTGCAGCACAAACTTTCTTATCCAACCACATCTCTTTCCCTTGTGATTTGATCCAATGTGGAATCTAGGCAATAGCAAACACCTGTTTTCTAAACTTTGAGGAGATAGTTTTGCATGGAAACTTCCTTTGAAAACCTCCTAGCATGTGGAAAAGTAGATTTCTCAGTCATACAGGCACAGATTGCTGGGACCAGGATTCAGATAATTCATTTGGGCAGTGGTTGTGTGTAAGAGTGGTTTGAGGGCTGCAAAAGGGCAGGCTAAAGCTGGAATAAGCTGAGTCTGTGACTTCACTTAGGATGTGCCTGTGTGCTGTGAGTCACTGACTGAATGTGTGAGACTAGAGCTATTTTGGCATAAACTGAAGTGTTTCTTCTCATCCAGAACATGAATCACCTGCTTCTGAGTGTATCTTTTTTTTTGTTAATTTTTATTAAGTAAACAGATTTCAGAGGCTTCAGTATATCCAGATATGTGGGGTTTACTGGCACAATGAAGGACCTTCCAAGCAAAGGAAACTCACTAACCTGTTGGGGCCAGTATTTTTTATACTTTTCCCAGAAGCATGTCTGAGTAATCAGAGCAATGCCAGAAACACTGTCCTGCTGCAAACTGATTCCCGAGAGTATCACCGGGTAAAGACACTAATGCAGAACAAATTGCCAAGAGATCATTATTCACAGTTTACTTCTGTTAGTCTTTTTATTTTGTTAACTTCTGCCTTTGAAGGAAGAAGGGCTTGTTAAGTTAAGATCTGGAAAAGGAGGAAGAAGTTGATCAGATATGATGTCTCTGAAAACACTGCACTTGGGCCGGCAGTTGTCCTGGTGACAGGCAAGCTCCAATTTGTAGTTTTCTCTTTAATGTAACTGGTATAAAAAACTATGGAGGCAGTGGCTGAGCAGATTTGTGGCAGTGTAGAGATGCAGTCTGGGAGAGGACTGACAGAAGGCCACGAGAGACTTCAGAATTCCATGTTTTCTTATGGATGGTGCCATGGAGATCTTTATGAAGCTTCACATGAGATACAATATGCCTTAAAACCACAATTAGTTTATTTGAACTTGTTTTGTTCTTGGCCGGCAGGGGGCTTATCTGTTTAGGTGTGATCATTTAATTTCTTTGTTTTCCTTTTTACATATAAAGAGAGAATGTGATACATAATTCACAGGTTTTGTTACAGATCATAGCAGAAAATGAAAGGGATTGGATTCAGTGCAATAGGAGCCATATTAGGTGTATCTATGGTCCCCTCTTGGCATTGACATATATTTGATGTGCTGTGTGTAGGTATTTCAGATAGCAAAGTCTTGTTGTCATATCTTTTTATTTGACTCCCACCGGGCAGCTGAGACTTCAGACTCTTTTCAGGCTCTTGTTAGTAAAAGTTATATTAGTGTCAGCATGAGCTCAAGTGGCTAACCAGAATTTGGGTTATTCATTACCTATCGATCACCTTGGTTCTGAGACAAATAGTTCACAAGGTAAGATGGATACCTACTGTTTGTGTCATAAATCTATCAGGGAAGGAAGGAAAGAAGGGTGGAAGAACTGGCTGGGCTGGGTGATCCCAGTCTGAAATAGGTAATCCTGCGGGAGCTTTGCCCATGGCTCCTTGGCTCATGCTTTTGGTCTGATGTCTGAGACAGGAGGGACAAGCGCAGTGTCAAGTCCAAATGTGCAGTATGTGCTATCAGCACCCAGGCCTCATTGTCAAAGGCTTTGTCAAGTTACCTTCTGAGGTAGCTGCTCTAGTGCACAGGGTATCCACCACTGAACACCAGTAGCTTGTGACCAAAGGCTTAAATATAACTTATAAAATAATCTGCCCCAAGTTTTCTTGGGGAAAGGCAGACTGCTTTCCCACTTTACAATTACATGGGGAAAAAAACACCTAAAAAGTGATTCTCTGGACATTTTTCATTGCATCAAGTTTGCCCTTGACTTGATTATTTCCTGAAGTTGATGATTTTGACACCTTTATCACTTGGATTTTAAAATAATTTGGTTCGTATTTCTAGTCCGGCACATAACATCATTGTCTCAGAAGATAAGACAGTATGTAACTAACTGCACCTTTTATTCAGTGATCAACTGAACAGAATTTCTGTTTGGGAACAAAGGTGCTGTTGAGATACACAGGTGGCTCTTGCTTCATCATGAAGACCTGGCACTTGAGTATTCTCCAGTAAAACTGTCTGTGGAACTGACCTATGATTTCATTCCCACAGAAGTTGATTTCTTTACTTACAAGTTATTTGCCACAACTCTGGCCTGCCTTCTCTCTTTTAAGAATGTGTTTGGGAAAGAGTTGGGAAGATAATTCTTAGAGCTTCTTTTCACTTGCTAAATAAAATACAGTCTTTTATTTTTCCTTTTTTACCTTTTTCTTCTGGTATCTGCTTATCTGTTATTCAATATAGAAAGCATTAGTAGTTACTCTGTATTGTTATTTCATATTTTGTTGGGTCAAGTGCCTACTTTTCCTTCTAGTGTCTTTTGAAGATACCTCTGTTGTGAAGTAGTGGGAACATTTAATTGTGCATCTTTTTCATTCTAAATATGTTTGAACTTTTTCCAGGATAGAAAGTGTTTTACACTTATAGTGTGTTTTACAATCTAGTATAATTACTGTTGTAAGCTTTAGTCACTGGAGCTAAGAAGTAAGTGGTTTGTTGTTACAGCTGGTTGATAAGTTTTAATTCATGTCATTGAAATCTTCCTCCTATTTTTTATTTCTCTGACTGACCTGACTTTCCAATGATATGACTAAGGAAAACAGGGTAGTGCTACAATGCAAGCTAGTTACTTGTTTTTGTATATAAAAATTTCTAGGGAGAAAGGGGTCAGGAAGAGAATCACTACGATTCTTAGAACGACCTGATGTTACTGCATGATGTCCAGTAATTAGTTTTTCTATCATTAATAGCTTTTGCACATGCATAAGTAGGATTATTTGTCTGGAAGCTTTTTTTGTTTTCTCAAAATATTCAACTTGTTAATCATTAGGACTTAACTAAGATTATTAAAATCACTGGCAGAAAGTTGCTTTTATTAAGGGAATATATAATTTTATAATTAAAAGTTATAGATTTATCATTAATAATACTCTGAGAGGATATCAACTACAATCAGTGGATATCAACTATAGTCAGTTCTCCTATTTCTTGAAATTTGGCACTCCTTGAAAGATAGAAAAGCTTTTGAGAAACCAATCTTTTTCTTAAATTTCAGATTTAAATTTCAGAACAGTAGGCTTTAAAAGTTTCGAAGTATGAATTTTGAATTTGTTTGCAGAAAATAAGATGTTTCTTAATTTACTCATAGTAGCTTTCTTTTGTATTATGTATCAAAGTAGTTTTACAGTAGAAATGTGAGGATTGGCTGCACATGATGGGAAAAACAAAGAGGAGTGGGAAAGGAAAAAGGCAGGATAACTTTTAAATGAGACAAGCTTAAATATTCAGACACATCAAAATATTATTGGAAACAGACTTTTGGACCAATTTCCTTTTGCAACCACACATATGCTTTTCCATCATCCTCATATTTTAGGAGTGTGAGTGGAAAATAAGTGTATTAGTCTTAAATAAAAAGAATAGGCCTATATCTTTATCACTTTTTTTTGTACTCACCTATGTCCTCCACAGTGGGTTGTTTTTTTGGTTTGGTTTGGTTTTGGGGTTTTTTTTTGTTTGTTTGTTGGGGGTGGGAGCTGTTGGGTTTTTTTGTTATTTGTTTGGGGGTTTTTTGTGGTTTTGGTTTTTTTGGGTTTTTTTGGTTTTGTTTTTTTCTGTAAAAAGATTGTGGCAGTTAGGTACACTTAGAAAACTTGGGGAAGATTATTTTATAATAAGTGTCTGCTTAAAAAGATACCATTTACATAAAATCTCATGTATGTTTACTATGGGAAACTATGTGTGTCTGTTGTATGGGTTTGTTATTTAGGGGAAGAATCCTGCTTACTATTGTTTTTAATAGTTGAAGCAGTTCTCCTACTATCTTTAGGTCCAATTCAGAATTAAATCCTAAAAATACTGGAACCAACAAAAGTGGTTTTATAATGAGACATATTTTGGCATCTGTCGTTTCTTTTCATTTAAGTTAGCTTCATATTTAGTCAAATACTTTACTTGGGAATGTTTTGTTTTTCAGGATGGGAAGAAGAAGTTTGACAAGGAAAGTGAGAAATATTATTCCATCTTAGAGAAGCACTTAAATTTGTCAGCCAAGAAGAAAGAATCTCATTTGCAAGATGTAAGAACTGAACACACTCTTACTTAATTTCACATTTGCATAGAAATGATGATAACAAACTGGTTCTCTTGAAGACATGTTGTATTTTATTAATGTGAAATTGTGATGGTTTCTGGTAGTCATGCTGGATGGGATTATAAATTCTTGACTGGGATGAATAAGACACAAATAGAAGTTAAATATTTGAACAAAGCAATAGTCTATGTTTGCAACTTTATGTATTTCAAGTACAGCTAATATTTATTGGTTACAACAATGGAATTAGATTAGTACAATAAAAGTGTGAGGTTTATAAGCTTATGTGGAATATAGGAAAGCAAATTAATTGTTTTTAGGTTTGCTATTTAATACATTAACTGATGAAATTGCGCTTCTATTTCACATAAATTCTAATCCAGAAGGCTGAACAGAGATCACTTTAATGATGCTCTTTTTTCCTCTTTTTCATCTTATTCTGAGACTGCGGCACCTGAAATTGCCCTGAAATTGTATCTTGAACTTCACCTTTGAAGGGTCTGTAGAGCTAATTCTTTTCTGTTAAAAAAAACAAAACCATGAAGACTTCTAGTTTAACAGGAGGATTCCAGGGCTTTTCGGTATGCTGGTAAAAGTGAATATGACTTGTCTTTGGAGTAAATTACAATAAAACCACCAACATGATATCAATGACACTTTGGAAAGTGTGCCAAAATTATTTTGATGGGATTACTGTTGTCTTGGTGGCTCTTAAATCATGAGGGTTAGTTTGCAGATGAAATTTTCACCAAAAGTGTGACCATCACTCAGTCACATTGTAGGATTTTTTTTTTTATGTTTACCAATAATATTATAATTCAAATAAAATATGACTTAGAAATTAAAAATGTTGAATAATGTCTATATGCCTGAATTGCTGTTGCTGTCGATATAATAATCAGTCTAGGTAAGACATTAGTTATGTAGGATTGGTTAATTGTTCCATTTGTATGTCAGAGCTTTCACTTTTCCCAAATATTTTATGTATTGATGAAGAAGCAGTTCTTTTAGAGGCTAAGCCCCAGCTTAAAGTAAAAATAAATTCTTACCAAATTGTGGAAAAGTGAACTTAAACACTAATTTACTCTAGAATAGAAGCAAAATAAAGTAAATAAAATATTTTACTCTTGAGGCATGAGAATGATTACAGTCTAAAAGCAGCAACTGAAGAGCAAAGTAACAACTGTGAATCTAATAAACCATGGTAGAATAACAATGAATTTGGCTCACGTCTATAAACCAATGGAAAACCAGAATAATTTTTTCCTGTATGTCCTTAAGTAACATATCTGGATTTAAAATCTTGTAACCAAGGCTGAGATTTTCTGATTTCTAGGTGCCTCCTTTGTAAAGGATAAAGGGCATAACTTGGCATTTCTGTCTTCCCCACTTTTCTACAGCTGTAGATGTGCTGAATCAGCAACATAGACCCACCATAAGTCGAAGGTACAATAGCAAATCAGTACCAAAATTGTTAACCTGGGAGACTTTTGGCCTGTGTCTGTGTTGTAAGTAAAAGGAGGCCAAGCTCCATTCATGACCTGAAATCCAAGATAGCTGTTGACTTGCATCCTGAGTGGTTTGGGTGAGCCCCATTTATAGCCTGTATCTCCAGGATGGAGTTTGTTGGAGCATCCCACAGCAGAGCATGAGCAAAGAACCAAGCAGTGCTGGCAGCTGGGACTTTGGTGCCCAGGGCAGGAGGTGAGAAGTCCATGCCTAAGGCCAACCTCATGCATTCAGGGAGGTGGAAATACCATTTTTTGACTGCTATATGGGAAAAATGCTATTTCCTTGAATTGATGAGGTTTCTTGATACCTCATCACATTATGTGGGTTGAAGAATACTGGGATGAGCAAAAACCTCGTACTCTGTTGGGTCCTTTTACATATCTCACTTGAGTGCAATTGAGACCACCTTAATTAGGCATCTGAAGTTTGATGGCTGAAACATATTCTGTAGAGAGTAGTTTGCATATATTCACCTAACTGGAATATGTTTGATATTTTAAGAGCCTTCAAGACTGCTGGTGCAATTTACACAGGTGACTGGCTTTTTTCTTTAGCATCAAAATGAAACTTCACAGTAGCATCTTTTCACTGCCTACAGAAGCCTACAGTGGAGGAGAAAATGGGCAGAATTGAGTAATGTGAGAAATCTAATAAACTTCTGATTTCCTTTCTCTGAAATCTGTTCCAGAAACAGTCTCCAAGCTTATGTGAAGTTCTGGTATATATTGAGGTGATAGCCTACATCAATGAAAATATTACTCACTATAACTATATATTATACAGGTGGAGACTCAAAATCGTATCCATCAGATCTCTTTATTTTTTACAAGCAGTTTGAAGTCACAGAAAAACATGAAATTACTTTTTAAATAAAGAAACTTTTAAGATCACTTTCTAAGCGACTCTTACAAATTGAGTCCTTTGGTGTTAACACAAATTAATAAGTTTCTGCAGAATATATATTTGGGGAATTCTGATTTAGTCCCTGTTCACTGGTGTTGATTATGGCCCTAAAACGTATTTGAGATGGCACTTGGTTGTTGTAAGTATTACAATTACAACCTGCTTAAATGCTGTTCAGAGTAGGGATGGATTTAATTAGATTTTTAAATACTTTTCCTGAAGTGAAGCCTAACAGAGGCAATTTCTAAAACTATGTTTCATTATTTATGTACAATTAAATGAGAGAGCTGAGGTCTGTTTCAAGTGCTTATTGATGGCATTTGTGTGAGCAAGGCATTGCTGGATCACGTCCCAAAGTGGTGGAAACTGTTTCTGTTCAGCTTCTGTCTTTGTGATAGATTATTTTTGTGAAATAAAACCATTAACAGGGAAAACAGTAGCCAAACACACTATATGAATGGCAAATGGGAGAGTTAATTTTGAGGTAGAGCAGTTCATTTTTGGAATTTTGAGTGCTTGATTTCAGCTTCATATTATTAGTTTACTGATTTTTTATTATTATTTATTTTTTTGATAGACATGGGAAGGAAATGCTGGTACTAAATGATTTGAAACATATCCTTGAGACCCATGTGTTGGAGTAGCATTAGAACACTGGGCTAGGGAGGTGGATCAATATTGTTCAGAGCCTGTACAGCCAAATCACAATAGTAGCTTGTCCTTGAGTAGAGAAGCAATCTTAATTATATATGGTGCTATTGATGGCCAAATCCTGCCTGAAGGAAAACACTGACTTTTTGCTTTTGTACTGTTGAAAGTACTAAATCTCTTTTATGATGTGTTTGCTGGTTTATAGTTTGTTGCCAAGGGAAGACAACATCAAGCTTTCCCAATTTCCCTGCATTTGTTATTTTTAATGCCAGAATTAAACTAGAGAGTATACAGAAATATCCTTCTTTATTTTAACTGACAAGCATCAAAAATAGGCGGAATGATCTTATTCATGTTGTTAATCTGTTGTAATATTTTGACCAAAGAGCAAGATCTAACTAATACAGCCCAAAAGGGATTTGCTTGAGAACATGATTTATTACAAAGAAGGATGAATTAAAAAGGAATCTGCATGTCTTCTTTAAACATTATCTACGTGCTACACTGCTTGTCTGTTAGTTCCCTCTCCTGTGGCTTGTTTAAATTGAGGATAAAAGCCTATTACTCTTTATGAGCTGATAAGAGTTAATTCTTTAGCTATTTAGGCAGAAGACACTGTTCTGATACTGAATCTCCATGTTGGGTGGTATTAGTCAGGCATTTCTGACACGTATTGCCTTGTAGTTCTGTCACTTGAAAATTAAAACTTGAAATGCATTTGATTTATGAGGTTAGAGACATAAATATGTTTACATTCCAAAAACACATGACTCATACTATAAAATAGTAAGTTGCAAGATGACATTGTTAAAGAAAGCCTATTTAAGAAAGAAAATACACTTTTGGGAAGATACTTGAACTACAGAAATAAATACAATTTCAGTGCATATGATACTTGAATATTTCAATAGAAATAATTATCTTTCTGTCCGTCCTTTATTCCTACGCTGCTCATTTCCATTTCCTTTTCTAAACCTACATATACTAAGTACCTGCTGCCACCTTTCTTTCCCTCCAGGCTCTAAAAACTAGAATATTAAACAACAAAAAGAAAGAAGATACCAAAAAATGAGCGAGTAAAAGGCATAGGCTGAAATGTGTAATTTTAACTTCTTAAACTTGCATTTAGCTTTTTTAAGTAGTTATTCTAATTTTCAGAAAGAAATCTGGACTCTGTTAAACTTTTAAAGTGATCTTATGGAAGATCTGTTTATTAATGACATAGCCTGTTTTTAAAGCAATTACGAGACTAAACTAATGTTATCCATATGTAATTTTCTTTTATAGGCAGATACACAGATTGACAGAGAACATCAGAACTTTTATGAAGCATCATTAGAATATGTTTTTAAAATCCAAGAAGTACAAGAGAAAAAGAAATTTGAATTTGTAGAACCTGTAAGTTTTATGTTTTATTTTCTTGAGAAAGCATGCATTTAAAGCTGAAAATTGAATTTAAAATATGAATTTTTTTTGCTCCCTTTTTAAGTTTTGAATGCAGGTTCTTTGTGTATAGACAGATCTTGGCTTGGGCACTTTCTATGTTTATTGAAGGATTATATAAGAGTTTAGTATCTACTGTGAAGTGAAATGTCTGATGACTTGAAGTGTGCGTAACGTTTTAATGGGACATCATGTAATGTTGTGTCTGTGCAACACATAATCGATGTTTCCTAATACCATGATTTAATGGCTTAAATTCTGAGCCAGTGTTTTAATTTCAGTATTTTGGGTAGACAGTATACACAGACATTGTACTGAGTTACACATGAAGTAAAGTGAAAAATCAGTTTTTCTGTAGGATAGGTAAGTTTGTCTTTTTGTTGATAAAGTCATTTCCCTTTAGTTTACTTTGCACGTAAAAGAAAGCATATGTCGACATGCCAGTAAAGAGTAAGATAAAGTCATGTTTCAATGTCCATATTTAAGTCTGGGATTTCCTTCTGGACTGTGTTTCCATCCCCCACGCCTAACTCTCTTCTGCATCAGTCACCAAAAGCAGCTTCAGTATGATATGCTAGCATATTTCTATGGCCAAGCAGCAGTATTACTGCTGTTCATGTCATACAGACAGGCCTAGCTTGCCAGTTGCCTGATGTAGTTAGTACCTAACTCTTGGCAGAGAACTTGCAGTGCCATGTGTCCCTTCCCATTAAACATACTGAGCACAGCAGAGCACTGGTTGTCAAAGAGGAACATGACAGGTATAACTTTCTCTCCACGCCATCTCCCAGCACCCTTGTAACTACTACAGCAGCACTCTTGACTGTGAAATGGGTTGAATTACATCTCTAACACCCTGTGTCACCAAGAAGAACTTCTCAGATGCCTTCTTTCCATGAGATGAGAGGGTACTGTATAGTGAATGTTTGACATTGATGCAAACTAATGAACCTGGATTCAGCAAGCAGTACTTAGAGAAATCCTATCTTTATGGCATACAGCTGCCAAATGTTAGAGACTAAAACTTTGCTCAGATTCCTAAATAAGAACATTTTTTTACCTGTCACAGAGTAATCCAGCGTGTGTCTCTCTGTCTCCTTCTGCAAAACTCTCACATCCTGGAAAACTCTAGCAATCTTGACCTAGCTCTGACCCTAGTATAGGAGGTTTTATGCTCCTTTAATGTAATAGAAACTTTGTATATTGAAAAGACCTTGTACATTGAAAAATATTGTGCAACTGCACATAGTTAAAACAGGTAAAATTTACTTTTAAATGTATCCATTTCCATACTGTCTCAGATCAGTAGGCATTCCAGCCCAGTGTGACATACTTGATGTTCCAGGGGAAGGTACAGGAAATACTCTGGTAATTGGGCAATGATAGGCCTTGCAGGTAATGTCTTCTGACTTTGGGTGTGAATTTATTTATAATTATTCTGGATATAGATGGAGCTTAAATTATAACATCAGTTATAAAATTCTGGATCTTCAAAACTCTTAATTTTTGTTTGTAATCTTTTGCCTACAACATGCTGAAATAAGAGCGTTTGCTAAAACCCATAAGGCAAAATATCCCTTATATGAAAAAGTAAATTAAAACACAAATCAGCAATACCATGAGATTAAACAAAAACAAACAAACAAACTAAACAAACAGAAAACCTCAAAGACTTCAAAATGGGCTTTCTAAAATTCATGTTTATGTAAGTGTTGTTGGAAGTATGAGCATGTGTTCTGAGATGAAAGATCTAGATAAGGACAAGGCCTAACACTTTAATATCAGTTATCAAAAGAATTGTCATATTATTAATTTTCCTCTGTGTGCTCTATGAATGTGTGTATGGCAGAAGATGCCTGGTGGTGTGTCTATGTGGACATTCCTCCTCAGGAGCTCTGATGGTTGTGGGTCATTCACAGCACATGTATGTATGTGCTGCCTGTGCCTCTGATTTATCAGCACAGTGTCACGTCTTCAAATAATTCTCAGTCTGACATCTTGCTAACAGACTGGCTGAAGGAAAGTTTAACAAAATATATCTGTTAGTGCAGAGAAGGAGGAAACTGTGATGCCCATGCAAAAGAGAGATAAGTTTGTGATGTGGGAATAGAACTTGAAAAGCAAATGATCTGTTGAACATCCTTTCAAGACCTTCAGTTTTTCTATGCCAAAGAATAAAGACAATCTGAGAACCATAGTGGGAGAAGTAACCTAGCAAAAATTGCCAGGTGGGTTACAGCTAGGACAGTAGAAGTCAGTAAAAGTGGAGTGTGTTCTCTCCTGGAGGAGACTCGGGAAAGATTTTAAGGTACAGATGCTAATGACTCATACAGTGAATAGAAGGTTATAATATTTAGACTTTTGCAGCTGCTTCTTAGGCCCTGGGTTTCTCTTTGTTCTCTGCATCTTGGCCGAAGTGGTTGCTAGTCTGTACTAGTGTAATTGACATATTCCTATTTGCAATCCTCCTAGATCTTGATTTTTTCCAAGAAAAAAGCACTCAGGTTTTTGTACAGATAATGAATTTAAACTTTTTCTGAAGGACAAATTAGTGTTCAAATTTACAGCTGGATAAGCAATAAAGCAAAAATAAGTGACAGTAATCTGTCTTGCTAGCTTTTCTCTTGTGATCCCAAAGAAGTTAGTCCAAGCCAACAGTGGTTTCTGAAGGTGTTACACTTGTTAAAACAATGCAAACACTTTTCTAAAGTTCTACATTGTCCTTTGGTGATGCCAGGACTTCCTTGTCCTGTAGATATCAGGGCACAAAGTTCATAAGCAGTGAATTTTCACTATCTGAAATGTGAGGGGTGGTCCGTTAAATGTTTATTTAAAGAGAAGAAAAAAAGAACAGCCAACCAAAAAACACTGCCTGTAATTGCATGCATTTCCATGAGACTTCACAGTGGACATTAAATTTGAATTTCCCTTTCTTGCATTTTCTACATTATTAACTATGTTGACTTTAATCTGAAGAATAAGTGCTATCTTCTTATAAATAAAATGAAAACAGGGAGACAGGGACTTGGGGCTGATGTGCTGCAGGCCAAAGGTTAAATTCCTTCCCTATCCGAAACCTAAGTACAGTCTTCTTCCTGTGAGAATGAAACGACCAAGCAGTCTTGAGGTCAGCAGTTCTACATAAAAATAAATAAAGTCTCAAGAAGTAGTTGGATTTTGTTTCGGGTTCTGTGTTGAAATCCTCATGGCTCTGGTGTGGTGAGTAGTTTTGTATTAAGGAGTTCAGACCTCCGTCTTTACTGTTATGACTGATTAGGTACTTAGAATGAGGTAATTATAAGACACTTATTAAAATGAAAAATTGTTGATGTGAAAGCATCATAGTTAGTGATGTTTAATAGAATAAAATACTCTTTATGTGAGAATACCACCTCGAAATACATTCTGAAAATTTTCTTTGAAAGGAAAAGGAGCTGATTTTCTATTCTTGTTCTTAATATTTTTTCGTTCTATTTAATATTAATTTCTTTAAAATTATGAGCCTGCCTTTAGCAGCAGTACTACTTCTAATGCCAGCAAAAAGAAAACCCCACTATAAGCATAAGCCTAGGGCAAAAGACCTTGGCTTTTAAATCTCTCCCATACAATACTCTGGCTGTACGTGTTTTAATGGAAGTGATTCTGAGGATGCCTTAGTAGCACAGGCCCAGTGGGCACAGGGCATTTTCTGATTCCTGTTTTTCCACTGCTAGTGACACGTACATTGAAGTGAGTACCATCTTCAGTGTCACATATCAGCACAGAGCTTAAATATGCTGATCTAGGACTTGCGTAATACATTTCTTTTTTTCCTATATTTCTGAGTGCTCAGAGAGTGTTTAACCAGGAAAGCCTCAAGGCCAGATCCTCTGCAATGCACAACTACCAGAATACCTGAGAAGTACTTTAACTAAAATGAATTCAGATTTTTCTCAGGGTTTTTTGGTGGTTTTTTTGGGGGGGTTTTTTTGGTTTTTTTGTGCGTTTTTTTTTTTGCTGCTGTTGAATTTTTGCTTTCGGATAAATTCAGCTTTGCTGCCATCTTGTGTTAAATATTTTCCTTGGTATTTCTCAGTATTCTCAGTTTTGTATGATGTAAAATGTTTTTCTTCAAATATTGAAGCTGAAATTTTTACAGTTTATTCTCCTGAAATGCTCTTTAAACTGATCTTTAAAAGTCAGGCATAAGCTAACATACTGAAACTTTGTCCCACTAGTTCTTTGTTGTAATTTTGATGTGCATTAGTTTGGTGATCTGGCTGCAGTTTTGCCAAGTGTTACTCCTGCACTATCTCTTCAGCTGAAAGGGGTGGGTTTAGCAGCAGGCTCCTGCTTGCAGATTATATTAATCCACACATTCTTTTGACTGGACCAAGTCAAAGTAAGCACAGGAGTAGTTGTGCTGTGGCATCTGAAGGAGTTGTAGTTAGGGACACTGATGAGTAACTGAATCTAGAATGTGAGAACGAGCTTCACATGACTGGAGCCAAAGCAAGCTTTAATTATAATTTGAGTATTTTTTACTTTATTCATAAAAAGGAAGAATAATTTTCTTTCTTTTCCTTTAAGTAGTTACTTCCAGAATTACAGGATTAGTATTAGGATTATAGTGTAGAATTACAGAAAATTATAGAACTCTTTCTATCTGTTTGCACAATTGGAGGTTTTTAAGATAAACTGTTGTATTTGGACCTTCCTCAGAAACACGTGAATAATCAGTTGAATAACAATAATTTTAGGGTCTGGTCCTTAGCTGAGGTAATGATTTCAGCTGGACAGATTAATCATGTTAAACTGAGATTGATTTATACAAGGTGTGGAGCTCTCCACTTGAGACTGCATTGCCTTGAGACTGAGCAGCCATGGGCTTGCACCATCTCTGCCTGAGGCCAGTGTTTCATCTGATCCTACCATATCAGTAAAAATCAAGGTCAGAGTCCTTCTCCCAGCCATACATTATATTTGTGCCTGCACTGATGGTCTCTTCACCTCCACCTGCTCTAACTTACTAATGCAGCAAAAAGAGCAGGCAGGTAAACAGGCTCCCAGTTGTCTTGTGGAGAGTAATGGGAGAGAGGAGGCAGAACAATTTAGCTACAATTCTTCAAGTAGGGCTGAGAGTAAATTTAAAGAAAATATAAGCACAGTAAAAGCTACATCTTTATGCTATTCTACTTACAATAATCTATGGTACTGGTAACACAAAGCAAGCTTATTAAATATGAACAATGTCATTTTTGTTGCCTAAGTCTAAACTACTTCAGTAGTCAGTGAAGGGAGATAAGTGTTTCCATTGGATCATTCATCCTGTCCTGAGAAAGAAGTCTGAAAAAGGGAAAAGAATTATGCCCTGGAATACCTGTGGTTCTTTACTGAGTCAGAAGACAGCCTGGACAGCCTGTTACTTATCCCAAATGATAATGGTGTAATATACCAAGGCAAATCTTTTTTATTGTTAAAACTTCCGTTATTGTAAGTCCAAATGAATTTCTCTTTTTTTTCCTATTTTCTTTACTATTTTTTGTAAGCTAAATTATATATACAAAGAAAGAAGTCCATGAGAAGAAATTAAATGCTTGTTATTTAACAGCAGGTAGAGTGACTTATAGCAATGTCAAAACGTGTTTAAAATTTAAAGTAGAATATGTTAGAAGGCTTTTAAAACTAAGAGACAGCATGAATGCATTAATCCAAGAGCTAAAATCTAGTTGCACTTTTTACTATTTGAACATTGTTTTAAAGCAAACTTTAAAAGGACTTTTCAACTGGATATATGCAGACTACGGTGGTTCTGTTGGAGTCAATCACAGACATACCAGATAGAGTTTGCATTTGGTTCAGAGCAGGAAGAAATAGTCTGGGTTTCTTGTGTTGTGCTAACCTATCCAAAACATACTTTATAGAGTCTTGTTTGTGGAAAGTAGGTCATAGCCCAAGCAATTACTGTGAAGAAAGTGAAAAAATATTTTGAAGAAAAAACACTTGAACTCTGAAATTTTAAACTTGGAAAATGTTTACAAGCAAAGACTCATGCTGAAGTACTGGATAAAATTACTAGGACAGTGAATTAAATTATTATGGAAAATACAACTTCATGACACAGAAGCGTGTGTAACATTTCTCTTTCTTAAGGTCTCATCATGGATTCCTTCTCAGTAAAACTTTGCTTTTGAGTGTAAAAGCGCAGAGAGTTCCTGGAGTTAAAAATGTATAATGCTTCTCAATTTTACTTTTTCAGCTCTTGGCCTTTCTTCAAGGATTATTTACATTTTACCATGAAGGATATGAACTGGCTCAGGAGTTTGCACCATACAAGCAGCAACTGCAGTTCAATTTACAGAATGTAAGGATGATTGGTATTTATATTATTTAGCTTTTTAATTTGCTAATTTCAGCTCAGGATATTAAAGTAGACTTATAGCACTTCGTTGAAATTCTAAATCTTGCAATTTTTTAGTAAGCTGAAATCAAATTCATATACAAATAGGTAAAATTTATTTTTATAAGGTTAATGTAATTAAGATTCCTGACAACAAATAACTTTGGATAGTAAATTTGTGATTTCCAGATCAAAACTTGGGAAGCAAGAACTAGAAAAACAGGACAGCAGCCAAGTTATCATTAGAAAACACAGTGGTCCAGATAGATTTAAACTTTTATAAAAGCTTTTTTGAGAACAAGGCTGGTCTTCTGAACTAAGTGGAGGTACCAAAATGCTCCAGCTGGTACAGAATGATACAGTTTGTCCTGCTGTCTGCTGACTTCCACTGTGTATAAACACACTTGGGAAGCCGTTCTCTGGCTGTTCTGTATACCGTTAAAGTTAACAGGTGGGATCTTCCTCCATGGTGAGCAGCTCTCAAGAGCATTAAGTTTCACCAGAAGAGAGGATCTCTTTTTTGTGTAGAGAGTTACACTCAACTGAACAGATTGATCTTCTGCTGTAGATTGGTCTGGGTTTGATAGTCAGAGCCATACAAGAACCCATTTTGGGCACAAACTGCCCAAAAAATTTCATAGCTATCAGAGATAACTAAAATGCATTTAATCAGCATACTTTTCCACTCATCATAACTGCTGTATACAAGTGTATGTTTGTTTTACTGTGTAATTCAGATATTACACTTCCAAGGACTTACAAATAAGTAGATAGAAAATACCTATCCACACTCTGCTTTTAAGCAAAGCTTACACACACTGCTTTTAAGGCCAAAAGTGAGTGTCAACATGTCAATGTTGGATAAGTCCCACATATTTCCTGACAAGTAACATCAAAGTCCAGAACAAAATTTTTTAAAAAGTTAAGTCCATTTCATTCTTTCAAGAAAAGACGCATCCAACACATTTTTGTTGCTGAATCTTGCCTTTTACATCTCTTGTTCATATATATAGATCCCATTTTAAATGCTGCTTGAGGAAATAAGGCTGAATTTCCTAGATGATTAACCTTTTCGTTTTGGATCAAAATGCAAATGGTATCTGTCTGTAGAGCATGCCAGCCACTTGTCCTTTCAAATTTTGTGTTTTCTGCGTTGTTTGATACTAAGACACTTTCAGATAAAGACACAAGGGGTCAGTGTTGTTGCATAGCAATTTCACTGATCGAGTGAAAAATGTGTTTCAGTCTAGAGATTTACTTCTTTTAGTATGGCAAGTTCTGAGAGGAACGTGAGCTCACAGCATAGGCCAAAATTGGCATTGTAAGTAATCATATGTTTCTTCTATGCATGTCTCTACAGAAGCAAAATTATTAAAGGATTTTTTTTCAATTTCAGTGCTAATTAAGAAACAGTTAAATTTAATGCTTACTAAATACTATATCAGCACAACTTGAAGTTGTAAATGGATTACAGAGGTAGAAGGATGTGAAGTTAGGCAGAAGGATCAATGTGTTAATATTTTTTTAATTATATATCAGAAAACATATAAATGAAGATACAGTGAGGATCAGTACATCACTCACTCCTGTTACACAGGAGTATAAATTCTGGCTCCAGATCTAGATCCGCAGCTTCACACAGCCAGCTAGGTTCTCTACGTACTTGTCATTCAGAGCATCACCCAAAATCAGATTAAAGTGAAATGATTGATATAGGTAAAGACAAACTGAGGACAGGGAGAAGTGCATTCAGCCTATCTATAGCTGTCAAAAGTAGTCCTCTCCACTGCATTGTTTGTTCAGGTCTTGAAGAATAGTTGACCTGAAGTGCTGTTTCTGTTCTTAAAAATGTCCTACAGGCTAGAGCAGGAGCAGTAACAGCTGTAGAAGAGTAGTAGCAGACCAACAACTCTTAACAGGTCACCATGTTCTAATATGACCTGTTCTCACTTTAACTCTCTCAGGGGCCAGTGTCATACCTCGTGTGTCCATTTGGCTTTGGTTTCTGTGATTTGATTCAAAGACTTGGCTGCTTAAAAGTAGCAATTAAAAACTAATGGATGGAGACAAGCTCTTAAAATGGGGACATTCCTTCAATAGCATGTCCCTCTTGAAGGTCTCAAAATGCCCTCTCTTAAATTTGGTCTGAACTGATACTTCTTCTGAAGGACATAATCTGAAAAATTCAGATTAGAATTTTAAATCCCTCTCTAATAATAATGTTTGTCTTCAAGACCGAGATTAAGTATGTGTACTTTTATACTATTGTGCAACTAATTACACAAATGGCCCATGAAAAAGAGGAAGTGTTAACTGGTGTATAAAGTCCTGAGAGTATCTTCTTGACTAGTGAGGATTCAAGTCTTACTCAGTAGAAACATTACAAAAATCTTTGTTCTTTTCTTTGAACTATAGGAACAGAGTGCTAAATATCTGGTATTTAATCAATCAAAGCTCTGCCATCTCACAATAATGCTAGATGCATGGAGAGAAACCCTAACCTCACTGAATTCACTAAGAAAAAGTAGCCATTTAGATACATATAAGAAAATACAGTAAACCCACCATACTACCATAATTGTTTGCTTTGTTACATGCCTAGTTGCACGTGATATTTAGGACAGACACACTTCTTTCATGCTTTTGGCATAGTTCTGCCACTTGTGAGCTGTTTCTTACATCCCATTTTTTTTTATACTAAACTGTGGTGTTTGTCAAGTCAACACTTGTTCATGACAGTGCCAGTAACCTGACTATTCTGGGCAGCAGCACCTGTGGTATCGCTGCAGCTATGGATACGCAGAAAATTTGTCTCTTCCATGTGTGTAGAAACTGCAGCTATCTGGTCTCATTGGCCTGGCTTTAACCCAAACTAGTGTTTTCTGCACTGAACTTCAAGTGCTTCAGTTGGCCTTTCTACTTCAGGTTTAGGTCAGTAGCTTCTGGTTTAGTCAGGCATCTTGTCTGAGAATCACAGAGTGTACACAGAGAAGGCCTATATCTGTCTGCAAAATACTGTGTAAGCATACCTGAAGGTATATGAAATTACCTCCTATCTGAGGTTAGTGACCTGCACAAAGAGGAGTGGTGCTACTCTCAGCTATGTTTTCCTTACATTTGTGTGCCTAAGATGAATTCTTCATTACTATGTGATTCCTAGGCTTCTAGCAGTGAAGGGTATTATTCTTTATTGCATTTTTTTTTCCTTTCCCCCCTTTTCTCTCTCTGACAAATGCTTTTGGTGGTCTCCAATACAGTCTCCTTGGCATTATTTGTAATTAGTTATTCATTGTTATTTTAGTACTTTCATGAGATAATATGGGGTTTTGTTTGTTTCCTTTTCTGGGTATTAGACTCGGAATAACTTTGAAAGCACTAGGCAGGAAGTGGAGAGACTCATGCAAAGAATGAAATCAGCCAACCAAGATTACAGACCACCAAGTCAATGGACAATGGAAGGCTATCTCTATGTGCAGGAGAAACGTAAGTACAAGAAGGAAGGTCCGTGCTGTTGTTTGCCCCAGTGGCTGACTGGTAGCAAGCTCTGCTCTGGCTGGCTGCCCTGCACCTTGCTGCAAACTCCCAGCACTCTGCTTTGGCTCCCTTCTATTTCCTGTGCTTTCCCTGCCTGAACAGAGCCTTTCATTCAGCCATCAGGAGCACCTTGTACCAGAGACCACCACTGACCCAGCCACCTTAAATGAACATGTGCTTAGTGGAAAGCAAAGACGTAAGAAAAGGTCATCTAAGTACCTCCTTACCATAGTCAGCCGCAGCCAGTTTTATCCTCAGTAGTGGTCCAAGTTTTAAGAACACAGTCTATTTTTTAATTGATTAATAATCATAAAAGAAATCTGTGTTAAGTGGAAATTACACTGAGCCGTGCTAATGAGGGAGGGCGAAAAGGAGTGAAGCAGCGGGCACATGCTGTGCTTCATTAAATAATGAGAGGCCAGCTTGACATCTTCTTACTGAAAAGAAATTTTTATTCTGGAGTAACAGGGTCTGTTATCACTGTGTAGTGGGAAAGGTACTAGTTGCATAATTCCTTGTTGTGCAAGTTTACTTGCCTACAACCCTTATCCTATAGGTTCTTGTCTAATGGTGAGCAACTGGGTTAAATGTTTGCTATTTTTGAGAGTAAATTCTGTATATATTTATTACTGATACATGGTGGTAAATGGGTTTTTTTAAAAAAATAGCACTAGGCCATGAATTGTTTTCTTTCAGATGGATGGCCAAGAGTAACAAGCTTAAAGTTGCAACACAGGTGTCTGGCTGCAATTTTCTAATGAAAAAAGGTGACTTCTTAACTCATCTAAGACTTCTTTGAGAGTGCTCATCCACTTATGCTAAAAGAGATAATGAATTGCCATCAGAGGAAAACTTGATTCCGAATAATTACAGATTTTGTTATGTTAAGTGAAAATAACTTAAAATATAGGAGCAGAACAGCTAACTTCTGAGGGTACATAACCATTTGAATTTTCTGTTCACGACTTTACTTTCTTCAAGAACACAGGGCATAGGAGAGCTTTCTCAAAGTCAGTGTAACAGACCATGTAAATTTCCGCAGCTGTGTTTCTGGATTGACAGACATCCGACTTATGAGACTGATTCAGTCTCTCATATAGCGACCACATTGAGAAGGCAAAATCTTTGTATCTATAGTAAAACTACTAGGGTTTTTTTTTCAACATTTTTATTTAATTCTTCATGTTAAAAAAAAAAAAAAACCAACACAAACCCATTGAAATACTTTTTTTTTTAAAGTCAGGCTTCTTCCTTTTTGCTTTGGTTCTAGACAGGACAGGGTTAATTTTTGCAGTAGCCAGGAGTTGGGCATGACTAGGTCCTTACTCAATACCACCTCATCATTTTCTGAGGATAGGAAAAGGGATCCTTTCTGGGTCCCAAAGGCGGCAGAGGGGGCACTCAGGTATTGTCAGGTATCTCCATGTGGTGAGCACCTGTGACTCATTTGACTCTTGCACACTCTGTTATTCATTTTGTTGCTGCTACTGTTTGTTTTCTTATTTCTCTGCTGTCTCCAATAAATTGTTCTTATCTCAACCCTTGATCCTTACCCTTTATGCCTCCAGTTCTCTCCAACCCACCACAGGGGAGGGAGGGAAAGGATGGGGGAGAGAGTGAGCAGTGCATGGTTTGAAGCGCTTTGCTAGAAACACTAAATTGTGGAATACCATTCCTTAACCATAACCAATTTTTAAAAGAATTAATAGGTCCATATATACTGTAGCTTCAAAAAATCAGTATCATGTTTTTCCCATAAGTAACTCTCATTGAAGAATCCAGGACCTTGTGCTGCTCTCTTTGCTACAGTGAACTTCCAGAAAATATGGGAGATCTTATCTGTACTTCTAGGATGTGAAGAGAACTCTGGAAATTGTGGGAGAATTCACTCCATGTTCTCACGGCAAAGAACACATTATAAATGCCTGTATAAACTGATTGTATAAATATAAACTGCATTAGTGTGAACCAAGTTTAAAATACCACTGAGCTTGACTTTGAGGTGGGTTTTGTGTTCAGATTCACTAAAGGTTCTCAGCAGTGCCTGAACAAAGCTCTGGGTAATCCAGCAGTGAAAATATCTGCATCAGAGATCCTATACTTGGGGTAGGATTACGTAGTGTGATGTGGCCACTCCAGGATAAGGCACACATCCACTTACTTGGGGATTGCTGTAGATCTCACCTATCGCTATCTAAATTGAGGACAAGTGAATCCCTGAATACAGTACAGTAAACTTTTGGTAATGTGAGCATGTGCAAGTGTCAGTTTGTGGACATGGTCAGTTCTGCACCACTGTTACAGCCACCTCTTCCCCAGCAGGACCCCCTTCAAGGCAGAAAAGACCAAGATTTCTTGCTCAAGGCACTGCCTTTGCTACCCAGCATTTTATCCCTCATCTCTAAACCAATGTGTTTTAGAGTGAACAGTTCCTTTGCTTTTTTTTCATATAAAGAAATCTCCTGTCGGTGGTCATCTACCTAAGATTAAATCTCTCTCTCAGCTGGTGCCATTTTACCCCCTCCCTTAAGGTAACAGGTGGAAGAATAACCTTTCTACGATACTACCAAAAGCACTGGTTACCTTTGACAAGAACTCTGAAAGTAAAAGAAAATACAGTCTCATTTTCTGACTTAGTCCACTTTCTGCATTTAATGCCAGACTTCCAGGTTTTCCTAGGAGAAAGGATCTGAGTTTTGTTTCCCTTGAATTGGTAAAATCACAACTGTATTTTCTAGGCAGAAAACTCTTCAGGTCTGTTCTTGCCTTTTTCCTGCCCTGTTACCATGAAAGAATGCTGTTACCCATCCAGTTGCCAAAGAAAGTCAGTCTGCTGGAACTTTGTTGGACAACCTTATCAAGCTGCAGTATTTGAAAATTATACCTGAACAGAGTTAAAAATAAGGAGAAGGCTGCGTGTGGATGTTACTGTGTTTCATTTTTCTACTCTGATTCCAACAGTGGTAAAATGATAACTGCTTTTTATACTATCTCTTTTACTCTAGGACCCCTTGGATTTACATGGGTAAAACATTACTGCACTTATGAAAAAGGAACAAAAACTTTTACAATGAGTATAGCTGAAACAAAATCTGGCGGGAAAGTGGTGAGTTACATATACATGAACACATAGATGAGCTGTATATTCCACCTTTTTTATTAAGCATTTAAGAACTACTGAAAGAAAAAAAAATGCAGATATATAAGGCTGTTTTTGTAGATGAAGCAGTGCATGTATCATGTAGCATGGATAAATATTTAAGTAATATTACTTATAAAACATATTTAACCACATGTTAAATAACTTCTGTAATGTGGTTGTTTTAAATGCATATGAAATTTATTACATTTGCACAGAATCATAGAATAGATGAGGTTTGGAAGGGGGCTAAACATAATAATATAATATAAACTCAATTCAGGGTCAAGCAGAACAGGTTGATGAGGTCTGTGTCCAGTCAGGTTTTAGATATCTCCAAGGATGGAGCCCTCTGTGAGCAACCTGTTCCAGTGTTTTACCACCATAAAATACTATTTCTAAGGTTCAAATGGAATTACTTGTATTTGTGTTTGTGCCCATTGCCTCTTGCCCTTCCACTGGGCACCACTGAGAAGAATCTGACTAAGTCTACTTTCCTTCCCATGAGATATTTGCAGATCAGTCACTGATGTGATCTCTCATCTCCAGACCAAACAGTCTCTCTGCTTCTCCCTCAGTCTCTCAGCATCTCTCTCTCAGCTTCTCCTCGTATGACAGTTCACAGGATCATCAAGGTTGGAGAGTCCAGCTGTCAATATCACACCAACTTAATCACCCCTAAACCATATCCCCAAGTGCCACATCCAGGCTCTTCTTGTACACTTTCAGAGCTGGTGACTCCACCTGATTAACTTATTTCAATGCCTAACCACCCTTCCAGTGAAAATTTTATTTTTAATATCTAATCTGAACCTTCCCTGGCAAAACTTCAGGCTTCTCCCTCATGTTCTTTCACTTAAGACATGGCAGAAGAGACTGACCCTCTCCTCACTAAAGCCTTCTTTCAGGTAGTTGTTCTCCAAGTCCTTAATCACCTTGGTAGCCTTTAGCTGGACTTGTTCTAGCACATCACTGCTTCTCTTGTACCAGGGAGCCCAGCACTGGGCACAGCATTCCAGGTGTCCCTCACCAGTGCTGTATGGAGGGTGAGGATCTCTTTCCTCCACTTGCAGGCAGTACTCTGCATCCCTGGAGGCTGGTGGCTGACTTTGCAGCAACGTCACATTGCTGGCTCATGGCCACCTTGTTGCCCACCAGAATCTGAAATTCCTTTTCTGCCAAGCTGCTCTCTGTCCTGTCAGGCTCATCCTGTCCTGGTGCCTGGGCTTATTACTATTCATGCTGAACAGTATTGACCCCAAGGGCATACCACTAGAGCCTGGCTGCAGCTGGGCTTCTGTTGTGAGCTCAGCAGTTCAGGCAGCGTTCAGTCCTCCTCACCATCTCACCCATGTTTCACCTGTACTTGTCTATGAGGATGTAGTAGGATGTAGGGTCGAACGTGTGGCTGAAGTTGAGATAAACAATACTCATTGTTCTTCCGTCATACACTGAGCCATCCAACACATTGTAGAGAGCTATCAGGTTGATCCTGTGTGATTTTTTCTTTATTAAATTCATGCTGACTGCTTCCAGTCACCTTTCTGCCCTTAATATGTTTGGAAATGTTTTCCATGATTATTCACTTCATCACCTTCCCAGGGATAAAGGTGATGCCGTCTAGCCTGTAGTTCTCCATAAGATATGAGGCCTCAAGTTGCATCAGGGGAGGTAGGCATTACAAAAAATTTCTTCACCACAAGGGTTATCAAGTACTGGAACAGTCAGGCAGGGAAGTGGTTGAGTCACCAATCCTGGAAGTATTTAAAAGATGTGTAGATGGTTTAATTGTGACCTTTTCCAACCTGAATGGTTCTATGATTCTGTATCCTTCTTGCTCTTTTTGAAGACAGGAGTGACATTTGCTTCCTCCCATTCCTCAGAATCCCCAGTTGTGTCAGCCTTTCTAACATTATAGCAAGGTCTCACAATCATGGTGGCCAGAATTGGGAGTTAGTTCAGAAATCTTATTTGCATGTGAGAATTGGCAGAATTACATGATTTTCATCCTAACATGCGTGTAATCGAGTTATATATGCAGGTGTGTATGAGATTTGAATTTAGGGAATTTTCTGAAATATAATGATTAAGTAACAAATATGACAGAACACTATTAAATGTAGTCTTAATATACAGAAAAAAACCTGTATATATTTTAATAATTTTAATCCTATGTTAAGACATGTTCTTTGGACTGTTCATGCAGTTAAATTTAAGATGAAGCCAAGGTGTAAAAGCTTACTGCCTGTCCTAATTCCATTTTGTTGTTTTGTAGAATGGCCTTGTCACAAGCTCACCAGAAATGTTCAAGCTAAAATCTTGCATCAGGAGAAAGACAGATTCAATTGACAAACGTTTCTGTTTCGATATTGAAGTATTTGAGAGGTTTGTTTCCGTTGTGTTAACAATTTGAAAATAATTGCAACCAATACATAATAATTACTCCTGTAATAGGAACATGTTTACCAATATATTTGTATACAGACAAACTAGGCTTTCAAGACTTAGTTCTTCTTCTTTGTTCAAACCTGATTTTCTAACTAAATTCACTACACAGCATATGTGTTGTCTTTACTACGTGATGTTTGGATGCAGATACAGCATGGATTCTTACAGAACTTCTAGCAAAACTGACTATCCTCTTTTAGAAACAGTTCATAAATATTTTCATAAATACTTTATAAATACTTGTTAATAAGTATATTTTGTACAAATCTCTATCACTTTCAGAAATGTATGGTAGTAGTTCTTTTTCTTTAAAATTATGTCCACCAGTTTTGTTTCCCCTTACTCCTGGATATTATAATTATATCAGATACATGACAATAGATTTCCTGTATTTAAGATATAGGTATGCAGTACTTTGTAGAAGTGTTTTTTCCAATCTTGGGAATTAAGAGAAATATTGAATTAATTTTTGTGTTAAAATATCATAAATAGACTGACTTTTGTAGTTGTTCTCTTAAAAAATGCTTTATGATTGTTAGCACACTTTTAAAAAACAGATGTGTTTTATACCTAGCTCAGTGTTATTCTGTTATATCAGAAGCTGTCAACTTTCCCTAACTTCTGTTTGTGTTTTATATACTCACATCACTATGCATGTAGATTCTGAGTTTGGATGCTGTTTGAGAAAAACAGTAACTTCAGTGAATGTGTGTGTTTTTGACAGACCTGGAATCATCACACTACAAGCTTTTTCAGAATCCAACCGAAAACTTTGGCTTGAAGCTATGGATGGAAAGGAACCAGTAAGGATATTTTTTAATTTTCGTTGTACAGTTTTCTGGATTATATATTACAGAAAGAAGCTAGTATACATTTCAGATACTCTGTTACAATACCAACAAATAGAGTTCTTTTCTTTGTGAGACGCTAATGCAAGTACATAGTGAAGATAACAATAAAGTAGAAAAGTAGATCTATTAATTTGAGCCTACATTTATGTATATATCATTATTTTATGTTTGGATATTTAAAATAGTAATATTTTAAGTAATACGATAACATTTTGTCTAATAGGATTCATGGTTCAGGTGAAGTGGTTGTTATTACAGTGGTAAAGAACAACCAATTTTTGGGCAGTTTCATGGAGTAAATAATCAGTACCATCTCAAAAGGCGTTGCAGAGACCAGAAATACATGTTGAAAGCTACTGAGAGACAGGCTTGTCTGAGTTTTCTTCTCACTATTTGTATGCTCTTAAATGAGCGTGATATTAGCAGACTCTGTATCTGATAGGAAAAGAATGGTTGATCAGTTTTATGAAGTCAGTGAATGTTTTTACATGCTTCTTGTTTGCCTGAATCAGTACAGGAATTATAATCACAAGCTATTTTGAAATTTAACCCATTTGGACTCAGGAAATCTGATTTCTAATGCATTAGGTGCATTATGGTAGCACAGGGCTGTTAACCCAGCTGTGTGCTGGAGCAGTAAATGTCAAGAGATCGTGAAAGGCAAGGCTGGGATTTCCCTAGCAGCAATCTAGTACACAGCATGTTGCAACTACTCACAAACCTGGCAATAAAGGATTTAAAGCACAAACATTGCCCTGTTGCATTGTTGTTGTTTGACTGTTGGGTTTTTGTTTTTGTTTTTGTTTTTGTTTTTTACAGATCTACACACTGCCTGCCATTATTAGCAAGAAGGAAGAAAGTAAGCTCTTTATTCTGAGTTGCCATACCTTGCTAGATTTCTGTAATGTTACAGTTTCTTGATACATGTGTGGGAGAAACAGATTATTTTATATTTTATTTCTGTTGCTGTGAAATAAATTTGTTGGATATTTAAACTTTCCCTGGAACAACTTGAGGCCATTTCCTCTTGTCCTATTGCTTGTTACTTAAGAGAAGATGCCAACACCCATCTTACTACAACCTCCTTTTAGGCAGTTGTGGAGGGCAAGAAAGNAGCACTGCCTGGGGTTGTTGTGACCCAGGGGCAGGACCCAGCATTTGGCCTTGTTGAACCTCGTACAACTGGCCTTGGTCCATCACATTGTTTTAGTTTTAGATGTATATGCACCTGTTAGACATACACTGAGTAACAAAATTAGTTTATTTAAAGGTACTATGAGATTTGTGTGTGTAATTGTATTAACACTATATTCACACATTGGTCATTATCATATTATATTAACACAAATATGTAAAAATAATTTAAATAATATATCTCGGAGAAAGAGATTTGTAAAATTTGGACATATGTACTCATTGGGTATATTTGAGACTCTGAAAATCTGAAATTTAAGCCGCTATCTTTTCTTTTTAAATGATGGTGTTTATTTTCATGGTGACAAATATGCTGTTTTAAGATCTTTAGATAGTTAAAGTAGTGGGTATTGAAGATGCAACATCAGTGAGAAATAATTCACTTGAAAGAAGATGACTAATTAAACTCAGTAAAAAGGATTGTTCTCCTGCGTTACCCTCTTATTGATGATAAAATGCATATGCAAGGAACAAAGAATATGGTTGTATTAAAAACAATTAATATATTCTGGTCATAATGTAGGTCCTGGACTCTTAAAAGCATTTTGCTCAGCAGCTTTCATCTATATCTTTAGAGAGGCTACTGATTGCTGAGAAAGCAGTAGGATATTAAGCTTCTAATACAGTACAGAATGACTACAAAGTTGGGTTGTGAATGCTATAGATGTATCTACAAAGACCCTATTACAGAACAAGTATTATAATGTTATGGATAGCCATGTGTTAGCCTTCCTTGACTAGTATGTGAGTGTAGCTAAACAGAAGATTTTGTCTATTGATGTTGGAAAATAATTACCTTTATCTTTTTTTATAGTGTTCCTAAATGAAGCAGGTTTCAACTTCGTGAGGAAATGTATTCACGCAGTAGAAACAAGAGGTGTGTATTAAACCACAACTAAGGTATTAGATTGTTGTGACTTTTTTTTCTAAAACATGACTTTTCTTAATTCTACATTTTACATCTGTGCTTTGAAGTACGTCTATTATTTGGTTTGGACTTTTCATATTTTATCTGAGTGCTTTACACTCCAGATTGTTCTCTTCAGTTCCAACAACAATTCCTAATGTATCATTTAAGTGAGATTTCTAAACTTTTTCTGTAATTTCTTGTTGATTGGACAGCTTAATAATATGCAGACAATTGCACACACATCTTTATTCTTTCATTTGTCTGCACTGACTTGACCTTTCTTGTGATACAACTGTGGAGAGTCTCTGCTCCCAACTTTGGTTTCAGATGTGAAATCTGAAGACCCAAAAGCAGCATCAACATTCTCTGCTGGTACATCTTTTTTATTCACAGAGTATAACTCCTATCATTTTATTCACTAATGTGGTACATTGTTTATTTTTTAATGTGGTTTTTTTTAATGTGTAGCAGCATTTAATGTTTAGCAACACTAATTTTTGTTAGTGGGAATGTAATAAAAGGAAGTAATAATCACTCTCCTGATGAGGTAGTATCTAACAATTCACAATAAGTTTTAAATGGAGATTTATGGCTGTATCACCTCCTATAAAATGAGGTGATAGCTTTTCTTGAACTGTCAGTGTGCAGATCTCTTCTAATCCAAATGTGGTCCCTCTGAACTTTGAGCTCAACTTGAATTCAGTTTCTCAGCCAGCAGTGTTATCATTGTTGAGTCACTGCTGACTCAGAGCTTGCGGTTTTTTTCTGGGACAGGGAGGGTAAAAGAGGATTTCAAAACCAGACACGTAGGTTATCTAAAGATTTAGGAATGTTGTTTTCAAAGGAAAAGTAGACAATTTTTAAATGTTAAGGCTTAAAGTGGGGAGAATGGAAGACATTTAAACCCTATTGATTTTAAAAGGCATTTAAAAATAATAAAATAATCATGACTGAAATAATCAAATACTGTATTCTGCATGTCACTCTTTAAACACTATTTGTTATTATTATCTGTGCTATTGAAAAAGACGTGGCAATTTTAACTGGCAACATGAATTCTCAACGCATGTGTAACAACGGTATACAGTATATATTTTTGTTTTCATATAAATGTCAGTCACATCTTATTTGAAAGAGGTCATGGTCTCAACAAACATAGATGCATGGTAATTCCACTGACATCTGAGCAATATAAACTTGTTCATGTGTAATGTGTTTTAAGAATGTTATTTTTCACTTTTCCTAGCCCTCACCTTGTTGTTTGCTAATATGGGTCATTTCTATGCAGAAGGGTTCTGTTAAAGTAATATTATGCTTAGTGCATAGTATGGGGTGGACTCAGTGGAATGAATTTGTTAATACCCCACAAGAGATTGCAGTAGGGTAAAGCAGTACTTAAGAACATAATGTACAGTTTTCCATAAATATATCTGAATTTTTTGAAAACATACACCAAGAATGCATCAGCATATTGAAATAACCATATTTTCATTATTTTAATTGTTTTCATTTACTTGTTTTCCCAATGTAGGTATTACAATCCTGGGGCTCTACAGAATAGGTGGTGTAAATTCTAAGGTGCAAAAGCTGATGAATACCATATTTTGTAAGTATCTGAAGTGTCCAGTGTGTGTGCTGTGATCCTTTTTGCCTTAACTGCTATGCTCAGAAGAGTGTGTCATAATATTCACAATTTTGAATGTGTGCTTACTGCCACTAAATTGAGTTTGCACTCTTAAAATGAGTGATTCATCTGTAGTTTCTTGTGTGCATTAGTATTCAGTTCTGCATGTTACACATGAGCAAATTACTAATGAAAATGCTTTTCTTCTTCTAGCTTTAAAGTTCTATTTATTGATATATATTTGACTTGTTCCACAAGTTCTCCAAAGCTTAGTTCCATAACACATCATGTCTCAGCTTAGTAGACACTTGTTCCAGTCTTTTACTTTTCTTGGTAATTGATCTCTCTGATGCTTGTGTTTGCATGTCTAAGGCAAATGAATGTGGACTTGGGCTTACTTAACACTTTGATACAGTGCATAAAGTAAATGTTTATGGTTACTAACTATGAGCACTGAATTTAATTTTATTAATAATTTGGCAAAGATGAAAAGATTTAAATTGATCAGGTTTGTGGGTAGTCTAGCTAATAAATAAGTAGTTGAGCTAAATGGCTGATCTAGTAGCTTCTCTTTTCCTACTGTTCTGCTGTTCTCTTTTGCTACTGTTAATGTGTTAGTTGAACTGTAACAAAATCCTGATTCAAATTTCTACCAGCCCCTAAATCGCCTCCTGATATGGATATTGATATGGAAGTCTGGGACAATAAAACAATAACAAGTGGACTAAAAAACTACCTCAGGTAAGTATGACCCTACACAGTTTCAGTATTCCTTTTCTGGCCTATTAATCTTTGGCTTTTTAATATCATATTACATTTCCTGTATCCATTGCCTTGCTAATAAATGAGTATTTTATTATGTTGATTAATATTCCTGTGATTATGTATAATAGTACACACCTTCTAACTTTTTAAGATAATCCTGCCTTATATAGCCCTAAATTCAATTAATTCCATGTTTTTATTTAATTTTTTTTTGTTACCACAAAGCACATTGTTTTCAGTCTTTGTGAATCCCCTAAGTTGTGTACCATAAAATTTTATGACATTATAATTGAATGAAAATCCCACCAAAAGCATAGGGTTTTTTTATCTTATGCTCTTAATATCTTTACAAATAAAATATCCCTCCTGTTATTTTTGCTGATAAGAAACAGAATATTCAAAAATTATGGTACTTCTGAGATAACTCTTTTGGATCTCAATATATAACGTTCAAAAGAGAAATAATAAAAAGTATCCAACCTAGATGGTGGGTGTTCTATGCCTTCTAAAAATCGAGATTTCCTAAACAAGTCACCTAACAAAGGGCAGCATCAGAAATCTCTGCCCTTTGAATTAACCTGAAAAACATGCCTTGGAAATATAGTAGAATGGTCGTGTACTTTTCATTAAAAAGACTGGGTTTGGTTGAAGAAATTTATAATACATCTTCAGAAGCACAAGTCATTGTAGCTACTGTGTTTGTGAAATTAGGACATGAGTGAGCAAGCAGTAGCTGTGTGTTTGTGTCTGTGAGGCAACTCACAGTCTGCCATTCAGAGGATGACTCTTTTAACATCTCTCACATCAGAATTTCAGTTCCAAATTTCATCATATTTTTTTGCCTTTCTTGGGCAAAAGGCTGCTTCTGCAGCCCACTGTACTGTGTCTGCAGCTGTATTCATTCCTGTCTTACAATATGGAAGACAGGAAATGCTGAGGCTATGTGCTGAAGTAACATTTTCCTTATTAAATTACATGGTGACACCAGATTCAACACAAATTGATTTTCAGACAGTGTACTTGACTGAGTTGTATACTACTTGTAATCAGTCATCACTGAATTGGATTTCCTAGGACCAGTAGAACATTGTGCAGATGTTGAGGGCTATCATAATCACACTCATAAAACTAGATTTTGAGTCTGTTTTAAATAAAAATTTGGTTTTTTTACAACCAGGTGTCTTTCAGAACCACTGATGACTTTCAAGCTGCACAAAGATTTCATTGTTGCTGTTAGTAAGTAAAATGATAAATACGCTTTCATGAAAGTAATATTGTTTCTAACCTCTAAACTCCTCAGTCACTATCTTTGCTTTTCTCCTTGCTCTGATATGCAGCGGTCCAGACCCCAAAACAGAGAAGTCACACTAGATGAAGCTGTTCAGTGGTTTGTTCTGATCTTTTTAGTGGTTCTGCGTGACTGCCTTCTGCATGAAGTTTTGAACTCTCATTTAGATGTTTGTTTGTTTCATATAGGCTGATAATTCTTTTGTAGCATTCATCCCTCTCATTCAGGGATCTTTATTTTCCTAGCTTGCCTTGAGAAATCAGAAAGGGCAAAAGTGAACTCCTTTTCACAAATGGAGTAATTGGATACAAAGATAGCAGAGATCATTTTTCTAATGACTTCAGTTTAGAATTTGAAGACATTTCCCGATTTTCACAAAATAATTTTAGCTATTTTAATCTGTATTTCTTAGATTAAATCTTAAACTTCTTTGAAGTGGCACATCAAGTCAATACTGCCATTATTTTGTTGGTTCCAGTATTGATAGTAATTGCTTTAGGCGAGTTACTTGAAATACAGATTTCACAGTGTAATAAATATAATCAAATTTTCCTCCTCATTTGAAAGCTAATTTTGTTTGGCTACTCGTAATGCATGTTTGTGTTAGCATACAGGCACTGATGCCATTTGTAGTCGCATCTTAGCACATGTTCTGATTTATCAACAATTTATTTTCTGTTTAATAGAGTCAGATGATCAGAACTACAGAGTTGAGGCAGTGCATGCACTTGTGCATAAATTACCAGAGAAGAACAGAGAGATGCTGGACATCCTCATTAAGCACTTGGTCAAGTAATTATTTTTTTTATTTTTCTCTTTGGTATTATTGTAAGATGTTATCATTTCTGCTTTAGATTTGTCAGTGTTGTTTAATCTGTTCTCTGTGTTGACACAGTGACACTTGAAATTACATTTGGTTTCTAAAATGCTGTTCTCAACTTAACTGGACTAGTACTCTCTGTAGAAATAGAATAAAAACATAAAGTGTCACCAAGACAGCCAACTATGTTTATAAAATAAACCTCGTCAGTGTTTTCATTCATGTTCTTACTCACTACAGGACTTGTAACCAATTAAATTTAAGAAACATCTAACGCCATGCCAAGGTTGGTGGAAAACACTGATTTGAATCTGTCTCAAAGTCCTAGAGTGTTTCAGGAATGACACAATTAGAAAGAAGATAGAATGATATAGATGATATGATAATTTCTGTTCTTCATGTTTGATCTGATTTTTCTCTCTAACAAGTGTGAAGTGTAGTATCATTTGAAAGCACTAATTTGTAGTATTATATATGTAGTATTTTATTTATATTTTTGATATCTACATAGATGTCCAACTTTTGAATCTCACTTCATATTCCTTTGATTTTTAATTGTCAGAATTTTGCATTTCTTCAAACTGGTGATCTTTTGTCTTCACAGAATTACACTTGGCATGTGCTGTGAGATAAAAAAAGACAAGTTTTTATTCTCTTAAGTTTCTGTACATATTTGGTTAGTTTTTGCTGGTATTTGCTCAATACTTTTGAATATGTATTCTTTCTGATTTAGGATGCTGCACAGTACATGTATCAGTCATCTGGGTATGTGAACAGTGAAACAGTAGTTGTTCAGATAAGGCTCACATGACTTAGACATTGAGAACACATGAGAGCAGTCCATGTTGTTTTCATTCAATTCACTACTTCCCAGGTGTTTTGGTTGTTTGATCAGCTTGAGCTACAGGCTGCAGTAAGCTGTCCACAGTTTTGTTATAGAAATGAGAACTTTGAACATTTCTTTGACAGGAAATAATTTAACCCTAAAAAATGTTTTTAGCCCTTGGAGAACTAGCATTATAGCAAGCTGCTGTAAATGCATTCATTGCAAAAGCTGATTAGGCAGACCTTGCCTCTCGTTATCCTTGGGCTGATATGGACAGCCAAATGGAGAAAAGTCTCGTTAGTTTCTTTACTCACAGAATTGTTTAGTTAACTAAAAAATACAATACCTACTCCTCTGGAACCCTCAAAAAGGTGAAAGTATTTAATGAAGAATAAACAATTTTGTAAAAGTTGCTGGTCTGGAAGCTTCAAAATTACAGAAGAGATATATAAGCGTAGGAACTGACTTATTTGTCAGAGCAATTACTGTTAGGCAAGCATTACTTTCTTCACTTCTTTTCCTGGCCTCTTTATTCTCAGTGTGATTTCAGATGCAATTCCAAAGAAAAGCATACCTTAGTATTCCCTTCTTTAATTGTTCTCTTTAACTCCTGCTTTTCTCATTTTGTCGTGATTCTCATTTCATATAGGTGTAATCTTAGTTTTACACTGAATGCCTTCAGTACTTTTCTTTCCAACATTCAATTCACTCCTTCTAATTTCCATATAATTTGCCAGCTGTTGTTTATGCTAGCAATTCTAATGAGACTGAATTTAAAATTAGTCTCTTGAGTGTATTAGCCATCTTCCTCCCTCATTTTTTTTCCTTCCACTGTGTGGAGATTTTCCAAAGAACAAATAAATGACAGGTAAAGTGCCTAATTTTATGAAAATGAGGAAACTTGGGGAAAAAAATCCAACCTCCTGTTTTCATCATTCTTTTGTTGAAAATCCAATTTCCAAGTGCATATTTCTTTCCCTATATTTCTTTTAGCTGTTCATTTCCTTTATAAATGCTTTTGCAGCAAAGTGAAAATGCTGTAGCTCTGATTTATAAAATAAGGATAATGTTATTTTTTCTTGGTTTAAGTCATAAGGTCTTTACATCTTTGCCTAGCTTGACTTTTGTGTTACTGTGCAAATTTAAATAGGCTTAGATGATATGGGATGTAAATCATACTGGAAACAAACAAGCTGACAAAACTGGCAAATCCTGAAAAGCACCCTGGAGAGAGGTGATACTGCATGGATACATAGTCAGTAGCTAGGCAAACATGGCAAGTTTGGTGTTACTTTCACGTGGATAACTCATTTTTTTGTTTTTAAACGTACCTAGTCAAATTGTGCCTACTCTAAAGAATGAATCATTCTTTGGTATTATTTAACAACACAGTGCTTTTCTATGATAGGTAGTTCAGAGTCTGCAGTCTGGCAGTATCACAAATTTGCTGGTGATACATCAAATGAAGGGATTCTGAGGAGAAAGCAGTGGCATCTCAATGAATGCCCTACAGCTACATGAAATGCATTATTACCTCAGCTTGTGTCTGTGCTGTAGCTCAGCAGCAGCAGGAGTAGGTCAGGAGAAAGTAGCTATCAAAATGATCCATTTACAACCCCGACTTTCTTCTCTTTTTCAAGAAATCGCGCCTTTAAAATGGGTTGCAGAAAGCCCTTTCTGGCTACAGTGTTATTGAATTCACCATTTCTTTTATTAACCAAGCTCCCAAATTTGTAACCAAGGAAACCCAAACACCAGACAAACACTACCTTCTCTCTTATAAGATTAGAATGTCTGTGTAACAGACCTCTACGGTTACTGTGCAGCACACAGCAGAGTAACATTGCAAAGGGAGGGGTATTTTTAAAGGTTTTTATAGCATATCTAAAGCTGAGTTATTCAACATTCCAGTTTCATTAAAATACTCGTGGACTTCCCAAAAGACCCTTAGTCATCTAAGATAAATATAAGATCTATTTCAGAAAAAGTTAGATTAAGCTAAAAATGTGCTTTAACAATCGAGTCATTTTCATAGTATGGCGTCCAAATAATGATCTTTGCCAGCGTGTCTGTCTGAGGTAACGTTTTGGAAAGTTTTAAGATAGCCTATTGAAGCAATGTAAGAAATGTGTAAGAAGATAGGCATTTGTTTTCCTGCAGTTTATAATCATGCTGCCTCCTATACAAAACTCTTTCCCATATTTCTCCTGCTTCTTGATGTAAATGGGGTGCTAAAATCTTCCTGTCCCAAATATGAAGGGAATGTTTTATAGATTGTACTATTTCTTAATTTTAAAAGTTGCTGGAGTTATTCTAATTGTATAGGAAAAAGCTCAAAATGCTCAACTTGACCATAACAGCAGATGGCAGTGAGAAGGAAGAGGAAAATGTGAACTAGTGCCTCATTAATAAGTTCCATTTGGTAACAGATTCAATAAAATTAGGCATTAAGGTGATTTTAAAATCCTGACTTGGCATAAAATTCCTGAGACATGAGGCAATAGGACAGCTGTGACTGGGAAATGTGACTGGCAGGTGTTTCAAAGGATCTATGATGACACAGTTTTTATTTTGCGAATCTTAGTAGTAAGGAGAGAAATGGGACATTGAGTATTACTGGTTGGGATTTAAATATCTGATAAATTGTTGGGAAAACTAAGCTTTTAAATTCTACATTAAAAAGAAAAAAAGGCAAAAAAGGTAAAGTATATGATAACAGAATATACAGAAGTAAAAGGTTAATAACTTTTAAAGCCCAATGTCATTATGATCATCTAATGTTATCTATTACACAGAAACAATAATGTCACTGAATCCATTGATCCCGTGTTTTCATGCAATTGACAAAGAGATCCTATTGCAAATTAAGTGTTTTCAGTAACTAAGCTTCATTCCTTTACATGAAAACTAAGGTATATGGTTGATCTCTGTTAAGACACAGCATTTTCAGTCAATCCAGTTGAAAGTATGTAAGGATCTGTGTAATCATCAGAGAGAGACAGTGCTTGCCCTAAGACTTCTAAGAAGACTTCTTCACGTAAACTTCAGGTGTTCTGAATCTCTCTGTGTAGAGCTCCAAATACAGTTGCCTTTCCCTGTCAGGCATATCAGAACTGAAATACTACTCTAGGAAGACATACTCGTTATCCTTTAAGTTACTGCATGATAGGAGCCTTAATGCAAATATAGTACTTGTGCTACATTGTATTTTGATTCTGATGTTAAGTGGAAGTTTTAAAAATGTATTTCAAAGAGAGGCATGAATTTGGGATCTTGTAAAAGTAGTAGTCTTAGCAAGTTTTTGCCTGTTAAAATTGTAGTTTAGCACAAGAATTAAATCACATATTGTTTGGGTTCATTTAAAGGGTATCATTGCACAGTCAACAAAATCTAATGACTGTATCCAACCTTGGTGTTATCTTTGGACCAACTCTGATGAGAGCACAAGAAGAAACCGTGGCTGCTATGATGAACATTAAGTTTCAGAATATCGTCGTTGAAATTCTGATAGAGCATTACGAAAAGGTAGAAATAAATTATCTGTTGTTTTATGATGTGGAACTAAGATCTCATTTTCGTTACTGGGATTAAGTCCTTAAGAATAAAGAGTGCCAAATTTGTAGAAGGTCATTAGTAGAAATCATAGCTTCTTCCCACTCCATACTATGGACCTGTATTCTAGCAAGTCTTTCATGGCTGTGCAAGGTACAGATCCAAGACATAATTTCCCAGGCTTTGAAGGCATGGCTCTGAATCTTCAGTTGCTTTCTGAAGATTGCTTCCTGAATCTAGAAACAGAAAGAGAAGGACATAACTTCACTCTTGGCTGCTCCAGCTCTTTCTTGCTACCACTGTATGAAGGTTCACTCTAGGTGAATGCGCAGATTCTCCTGAGTGTATTATCAGGTCAGAATGTTTCTGACCATTGCTATCCTTAGGGGACATGTCAGCTGCATAGTGGAGATCAGTCACTAGAAGAGTTGAGAAGGACTTGAGCAGGAAATCTTAAACACTTACTTTCAGTCACTACCATTGCTGGTATCAGCTTCACTGAAAGATCTCCCCAGATTTTTAAATTTTAAACTATTTGATTTCAGATTTCCTTTAGTTAGTAGTCAAAAGCAGTTTTATTCTGGGCATCTAGCTGAGCTATGTTGTATCCTCTGATGACTGACAGAACAAAGTGAAAAAGCTTTGAGTTTCTTTCATTACACATTACTCAGCTAAGGGGCAGTTGCCAGTCAATACCAGGATTCCCTGCACTGGCTGATCAGTAGGTGCTGACAGTACAGCTTGGTATCATCATCTATGTTTCATAGGCACTCCCCAAAATGGCTATGATTCTGCTAGCCTTCTTGGCTCTGATTACAAAACATATATATTGCATCTTTTCAACACTGAATTTCTCCAGAAAATCAGAGCTCATTCAGCACAAAGACTATGACTGCACAACCAAAGTCACCCTTGCTCTGTTTCTCTGTCTACAGATACATTTTTATATTGATGTGCTCCTCACTAGTGCTTAATACAATTTTACTGTACTCCAAGGGCATCTCAAGATGTCCACCAAAGTATTTCCTACTGTGGAAGTACATTTACTTTCTTACACTTCTGTGAATGGCACAAAGATGTCTTTCCATGGTTCACTTCATCTTTTGGAATGCCCTATAGCTAGAAGGCCCAGAAATCCTTTCAGAAACGTTTTCTGGCATGGCATGGTAAAAAACTGAGTGTTTTCTGCAGCAATGAAGTGCAAAATTAACCAGTGGTAGCAGTGGTATGTGAAAGACAAGAACCAGGAAATGCCTGAAACGTAAAGTTGCTCCTCATTAAACTTGACTTGTTTGGTCAAATAGAGCTTTCTGAAATCCAGATTTGATTGTAATAAGTTATGACACTGACATATTTCTGTGATATGAAGAACTTTCTCTGGAACACAGAGAAAAAAATCAAACTTGTCATAATATTTAAAAAAATACATTACTTCTTGGAGAAGAGTCATTAGTAGATGCCTATTTTGTTTTACAATTTCAACTGTTAAGCCCTTCTTAACAAGAGCTAGGAAGTAACTATTTCAACAAATGAATACAGATATTAAATACAGCTCAGTATTGTGGTTCTTGAGTTGTAAAATGAGATCAAAGCAAAGCTTATATTCTGTGACTTTACTCTTCTGTAATGTATGAGACTATGATAGTGTTAATTTCAAGCTCAGTGGGGAGGAAAACAAATGGATTGATAATGAAAGTGTAAGAGTACTTCTATTGTTTAATGTCATTTTTTCCCTTTTTTTTAATCATGCAGATATTTCACACTGCACCAGACCCCAATATTCCTCTTCCCCAGCCTCAGTCCCGATCGAGTTCAAGAAGAACAAGAGCAATTTGTCTCTCCACAGGTTCGCGTAAACCCAAAGGAAGATACACACCCTGTCTAGCAGATCCTGACAGTAAGTTTGTCATTGCATACTGGTTGTCCTGCTTCTTATGTCATCTTTTAACTTTGCCTGAATAATATCCTATAGATACTGTGTTCCTGTGATCATAAGCATCAGCTTTTTCACCTCTATGAGTCATGGCAGCCCTGTTGACTGACTGCATTCCTCACTTCTCAGATGAGGAAGGATGTTTGGTTATAGGCAAGTCTTGCATTGCATACAGTGTTCAACATCATTTAAGTACACTTTATGTTCTAATCTAAATTTAGTCTACTTTAAAACTCAAAAGTTCATTATATGATGTTCATCTCATTTGCTTGCAAGATGTTGAGTAAGGTTGGGAAAGAGTAAATGCAGTCTTTTCTCTCCTCCTATAACAAATGTAATTCAGTTAAGGACCGGAGATCAAAACCATAACTTGGCTTTTTTCGCATGCATGAAACTGTGGTCATTGCTTCAAAGTCAGCCACTGCCTCAGCTGCCAAAACCACCGAAACTTTCTTAGGTTTTCTGGAATGGAAACAAACTCTATTATTCCTGGGAGAATATTAGAGTATATGTATTCTTATCACATGGGTTACTGTTTAACAGCAGGGAGTTGCATCTATAATTAATTGCTGCTTTAGAATGCTTATTTTTATATAGATGTAATTAAAAAGTTTCACTTCATTCATTCTCATCCATTTCGGTCACCACTTTTTTTACTTACTGGCTGTACCAGTAAGGAGTATTAAAACTTTATAAAAGCTTAAGTCATTAACAATTCCACTACTGCAACACACTTCCTAAAAAATTTCTGTGTCCCTTGGCTCCTCAAAAAGATTTATATGTGACTGGTTCAGTAAGTTAATCCATGGTTAAACTGCATCTGTTCTTGAGGATCTGTACTAATTCTGAAGTCTGTAATGTTAAGAAATCTATCCTCCGTATATTCTTGCACAACTGCTGCATTTTTCCATACACCTGTGTTACTTGTTTCCTGCCAGGGAGAGTTTAAATGCTAAATAACAATAGCTCTCTGCATACTAATTGCCACAGTGAATGACATGGGATCTCGAGTAAGAAGGTACAAAGGAAAGTCAGATACACTCACCAGAGGACAAGCTGGGCAAGTTTCGGGTGTTTATCACTGTGTAATTGCAGTGAATGCATACCACTATAAAAAAGGCACAAGCTGTGCAAGTATTTTGCAGAGTGTATGTAAGCTCATGCTTCTCCAGGCTGTGCCAGGGGAGGTTCAGGCTTGACATCAGGAAGAATTTCTTCACTGAAAGGCTTGTCAAGCATTGGAAGAGACTTACCAGGAAAGTGGTGGAGTCTCCATTCCTGGAAGTGTTCAAGAGATGCCATGGCACTTAGTTGCCGTGATTTAGTTGACATGGTGGTGTTTGGTCAAAGGTTGGATTCAATGATCTTGGAGGTCTTTTCCAACCTAAATGATTGTATGACTTCTGTGATGCTACGTTTGGTGGCAGTTTGATTGGCACAAGATCTGATCCAACACCTGTCCACTTGTGTTTTGCTTATTAGCTGAAACTCAGCACTTGTGTAAACAAGTTCCAATTAGTATTTCACTTGTGCCCTGAAATGCTGAGGTAGAAGCAGGGGTACTCTTCTTACCAAATATCTCTAGGTGTGGCAGGAGACAGGTAAGAGGGAGCCAAGGCTTCTGGCAATAAAATTTTCAGAGTACCAGATGGTTTTAAGTCATCATTTAAATGAGGCACAGACACAACTATATTGCAGGAAATAAAGGAAATCTGTATGGTGTGAGAAAAGACATACAGGTTTCATATGGTAGGGAAAGATAAAAAATTATAGAGAATGCATCTGATAAAAACTGGACCAGCCAATCTTACAACTTTCAAGGGACTAATGCTCTGTAAATGGGCAAGATGAGTCTTCAAGTTGTAAATAAAAAAAGGAGTTGTGTTCTTTCTGCAGGAAACCACAGATTAATGAATTTGAGAAGAAGTAAAGTACAAAAGAGCTAAAAGTGGCATGAAGGAAATGCATTAGAAAATTAGATTAGAAAATGATTAGAAAATGCAGATTATTTTTTCACTCTCTCTCCCTTCCCCTGCCTCCTCTGTAGGTGACTCGTACAGCAGCAGCCCCGACAGCACTCCCATGGGCAGCATCGAATCCCTGTCTTCTCACTCGTCGGAGCAGAACAGCACCACCAAGTGCACACCCTCACAGCCAAGGGAGAAATCAGGAGGGATTCCATGGATTGCCTCTCCTGCTTCTTCTAATGGCCAGAAAAGTTCAGGCCTGTGGACTACAAGTCCAGAATCCTCATCAAAGGAGGATGCAACCAAAACAGATGTGGAATCGGACTGCCAAAGTGTAGCTTCCGTCACTGGACCAGAAAATGCCTCTCCACCAACAGACCTGACCAAAAAGAGTTCCTACAGTCTGTCTGGGCTGAAAAGGTCTTCAGCATCTTCACTTAGATCAATTCCATCAGCTGAAGGTAATTTCCAAGGTCTTTTATCACATCAGTGTTAACTTACGCATCGGAGAACAAGAGCTGGGTCTGAAAGCTAATGATACTCATTAGTCTTGTTTGTTTGCTTGTTTTTAATTTTTGTGATATGTTGTTTCAGTTTTCAGACTGCTTCTGACATATTTCCATTGCTTATAGCCTGCACAGTTCACACAGCTTAAAAAATATGTTTCTCAAATTTATATCACTCTCTATCCTTCTACAATTCATCTATAATTTATGATATGCAGTTTTCATCTGGCAGAACATCCATGGAAACGAGGCAGCAGTCCACTGATAAGTCACCTGAAAGGACACATGTGCACAGGGCTTATGTTCATTAAAATGACTTGTGTGCTATACACTCTGTACGTATATAGATTTGCCTTATCAAGTTACAGTGGCAATTGATTAAGGCAAATCATGGTCATTTATTCCTAAGTATTTTTTTAAACTGCATGAAGCTTTTGTGGATATCAAAATGTTAATTCTTACAAATTATTGTGGTCTGATTTCACACTGCTTTGATCAGTTGACTTCCTGAGAACCATTTCCCTGTGATTTTTTTCAATTTTATGCAAAGTGCTATTTTATAAATGCTTTTATTGTCACTTTTCAGTGATTGTACTATCTAGTCTTGTACTTCCTGAGAACCATTTCCTTGTGATTTTTTTTCAATTTTATGCAAAGTGCTATTTTATAAATGCTTTTATTGTCACTTTTCAGTGATTGTACTATCTAGTCATGTACTTGCAATGTAATTTTTTAGCCTTCTCAGTTTTAATGTCATTTCCTCATTCTTTCTGTTGATTCTTTTCTTCTGGCTTTTTCCCTGAAAGGCTGTTTCTTCTCACTCTTAGTAAGTAGTTTCTCTACCTGTTTTGACTCCTAAAAATTAGAAAAAAACCATCAACAACAACAGCCTAAGCTTTGCTTTGCACAGTTATACATGTTGTGAAACAACTTCAAATCGGCTTTAATGTTCCCTATAATTTGGTGCTTTCTTTAGGTAACAAAAGCTGCAGTGGATCTATACAGAGCTTATCTTCAACAGATAACAAAGATACACTAAAAGCTCCACCAAACCCTGATTTGCCTCCCAAAATGTGCAGGAGATTGAGATTAGATACTGCATCAAGTAATGGATATCAAAGACCAGGATCTGTGTAAGTCATTAAGGCCCTTTGGAGATTTGTGTTGTTACAGTATTGTTTATTATAAATTGATTCCAGAGGTGTACATAAATAACAAAAAAAGCATGCATGAATGCTTGATTTTAATATTTAATATTTGATTTTAGTATTTGTTAATTATTGATCTAGTTTTGTTAAAATTGTAAACAATGGAGATGACACAAAGTCTGTTTAAGTCAGTTGAACAACTACCATTGACTTTGTTAGACTGGAGACAAGGTACAAATGTTTCCTAGAAAAATTATTAATATTATTGCCTCTAGTTCTTCTGGAATTTAATGTTTCAAGGAGCAGAAATGCTATTTACTGTCTATGCTGTATCTCGGAAAGATCACAAGATTTCATTTTTGGAAGTCCAAAATTGGAGAAAGGAAAAAGAAAACAAAACCAACCTTCAGCTCTGAAGTATCTTCAGTTGCTGCATGATAAATAATTGATTCCTAACAGTTGGGGTTTGCTTTGGTTTTGGTTTAATTTTATTTCTTTAATGCTGAAAGGCGGATAGTTCTAAACAATATTGTGATTTAGCCTGTGGGCATTTGGGTTTATGATGTTTCTCAATGCTTTCAGAAGAACTGAAAAGTCAGAAGATCTGTCTTGATCTGACTTTGACCCAGAATATCTCTGTCCCCATGAACAAGTGATTTCCAGATTTGCAGAGCATCAAGAAGTTCTTCAAATACTGCAGGATATCATTCAGCCTCTCCATTTTGTAATCTGGAAGGGATCACTGTAGTCATTTTACATACCCCTGTGTCTGACTTAAACAGAATTGTGCACAGCTAAGGGTTCCAGCATGATAGTGACAGACTTTCAGTAAGCATTTCCAATATGTCTATTGGCCATCCATGAATATAGTTTTAAACACAAGATGTTGAGGTTTCCATTGGTGACTCAGCACAGCACTGGAGCATGCAGAAGTCTGTTGCCCCAGTTAGGCTACGCCGTTAAAAATTCTGGTGAATAGGGATGTAAGTGAAAAATTAAAAAACAAACAAACAAAAAAATAAAATGTGTCCATGTCTTCTGATGATTAAAAGTGAAACCAGTGTGTGTAGCATAAAGCAAGATGGTGCATTTATTTTCAGAGTTGCTGCAAGAGCGCAGTTGTTCGAAAGTGCTGGTTCACTTAAACAAGTTTCTTCAGGACGGTAAGTGCTACAAACTGTTTAACATTCTGTAAAATCCTTTCTGTATTGCTGGCAGAGATTGAAAGAGAAGCGTTAGAGCTTTGTTCTGTGTCTTTTGGACAGTGTCATGCGGCATGTGAAATTTTTTTTGGTTTATTAAGTTCATCCTTTCTTCAAAAGAAAGCTAAATTTCATAGGGAATAACAGCCAGTCTGGTTATTCTCTCACCGGGGAATAGTGAGAGAGGCTCAGGTCAGCTGTCTGCTTAAGGACACAGATACAAAAGAAAATAAACAGTATTTAAATTAGGATGAGGGTGCTGTGCTTTCTCTCTGTTTGTTTGGAATGGCTTCAGCAGAGTAGCAAACCTACTGGTTTATGGTAATTTGCTCATATAGGCAGGTCTGGAATAACATGCACTTTAGAAAGTTCAAGATTAACTTGATCAGGATTTCTGTATTTAATATCACGCATTCCATGCCTCGGTGTCTGTCTGGAGAAACTGTTGACCTTTCTTCTTGATAGTGTGCAGCAGGAAGTATTGACATTTTCTTCACAATTGTTTGCCTTTATTTCATGAATTTGATTCATTTTTACATTAAATGAATTTAGAATGTTCTAGTAAGCTTTTGTCTAGGAAGCAGTATCTTCTGTACAGTACTACTCCCTTTACAATTAATAGACAAAGCAGATAAGTAAATAGATGTAGGAAAACATCTGTCTCTCTTCTCACTGTCCCAGCTTTTCAAATCCTGTGAGATAGAATACAGATTTAGAGCATATCACTGCTTTACTCACTGATAAACCCTCAACTTACCAGAACTGTTGAGCAATGAAAAAAAGATAATCCATGAATCCAGAAGTAGTAGCCTAGAGTAGCACAGATGTAAAGGAAGATGCCAACATGCTGAAATGTGTGGCATGGAATGTGGCTGTCCTTCTGGCAGATCTAGCAGGGGAGGGAAAGAAAAAGCTCTCCTGCAAAGGCCTACTGATTTTGTGAAGAAGCAGCTTTCAGGAATCAAGGCTCTTCTTGTTTTGTGTAGTACATTAACTGTAAGATGAACAAAAAGGAGGGTGGCAGGGTAGGAAAGGAGTGTGAAAAGATCAGGACAAAAGCAAGCTGAAAGCAAGGACTGCTTCACCAGTCCTGCATCATTTCATCTCCAACACTGTTCCTTTTCTTATTTTGTATTACTTCCTTCTTTCAAACTCTCTCGTTGTTCCTTCAGAGCCTATGCCACCTGTATCTGTATATAAAAAGCATGTGAGGAGCAAAAATCTGACAAAGGAAAAAGTAGCAGTTTGGTAATGGATGTGGAGAGTGGATAACAAAGCCAAAAAAACTGAAAGGCTGAATACCTCCTCTACTTCAGCCTTCATAAGAAGGCAGAAGAGCAACAGGAGCAAAGAGAATGGAAAATGAGAGGTTAGCAGGCAGAATGAGGAAGAAATCAGAAGTAGCTCAGGTGTTCTTATTGTGCTGCTTAAGTATGAGTATGATTTTGCAATTCAGAGCAGCTATTATTTAGCTGCATTTTATGAACATGAAGACTGATTTAAAACCATAGAGTAGCCTTTTTTCTTTTTTTTTTTTTTGCTTTGAAGTATGTAGAAATCATGGTAATTACAACTTGGTCATGCAGTAGAAACGCCTCCTGTGTTCATAACTCTGCTAACCAATGAATATTTGCAGGGCTGAGTGTAAGGCAGAGAAACTATTTTTAAGCTGCCTGGTTTGATACCAGAAATACTTAAGTCAAGACAGTGTTGGACTCTCTACATGGGTAATTTACCCTGCTAAGATAAATTTTAAGCTACTGCTTACCTATGCATTATAGAGTGTAAATAACTTCATCCCTGCTTGAAGCACCAGTTGCCTGTTGTGATCTTTTGTACAAATGGCAGATCAAAAGTACCTATATAGCTTTGCAGTCTCACATTGTTTTCTGTACTCCAGCAAGTAATTCTGCACTTGATACTTTACTGCCACAGTGGTCTGGTCCTATAGGATTGGACAGGGAAGACCAAAATTTTATGCCCCATCCAGCCTGTGCTCTCTTTTTCCAGTTACAGAGTTACTTTGACTTCTGTCCTCCTATTTCCTGATTTGAAGTTTATTATTCATCAGTCTCCCTCACTGTGGTATTAAGCTACTGTGTACACTGAGACCAGTCTCTGGCACTGATAGGGTATGCACTTGAAAGAAGTGAAGGAGTTTTCGTACTATTTTCACAAATACTGCAGTTAGGTAAGTCAGTCAGGCCAAAGGTCTGTTTATTTCAGCTTCTGAACAGAAATGCACCAACACATGATCCCTGACTCTACATATTCTTGACTTGCATTTAGAGGTACACAGAAAGTAAAAGTGTGAAAGTCAAAATCAGTGTTTCTCCTGAAGTGAGAAACTGCATCAGAAGAAGAATTTTCATTAGAAAAATGGGAAGGAGTAGGTGACAGCAAAAGGCTCAACCTTTCAGCAGGATCTCTAGGTGCCAGGCTGGGACTTCAATAGGAGCAGACTGATGTTTTGAAGCCCTCTAGACCCATACTCCCTTCCCAACCATACAATTCTTTTCCAGTCATTCTTCTGTTTTTATTTTCATGCTGTATTTTGCATTTCCTAAAACACCTGGAATGCCTTGCTCAGAGCAGGCCACTGTGTTGTACTCAGGCTTGGTTTTGAGTCTGCCATCTCCAGGGCTCTATAAACCTTTCTTCTTCCTGTAGGATAATATTAACTGGTGAGTCATCTGACAGAGATTCATATGGCTTTCCTCATTCGTTCCTCTTCTGGGTTTGTCCTGCTAGACTGAAAAGTCATTAGGGCAGGGGCATAGTTTTAAAGCTTGTTTATCATTCAAAATAGTTAGTATTACTGTTATTATTGAAGCCTCAGGTGTTGTTGACTGTGTGTAGTCAAGCAAAAGAATTTATGATCATTTGACTGCTAGTATATTTATCATTATGGCCTCAAAACAACCGTAATAGGAAGTAAGGAAATGGAAAATGAATTTTTCTCATCTGGAATCTACCCAGCAAGGTCATGGAAAGAAGGAACTTCTAGGAAATGTAGGTAACATTTTCTGAAGTTGCCTTTTTTTTTTCCTCTGCCCTAAACAACATGGATCACACTCCTCTCAGGTTATTAGCATCATCTTAAAAGAACTGTAATAGATGATGTTGATGTTATCTGTGCTTTTTAACAGCCTTGTTTCTAGGGAGAGCATCATTAACACCATTAGTAAGAATGTCCATTTTTGTAATCACAAACAAAATGCCCGAGAACCTGCAAGCTCATTTCATGAGCAGTGCCTCCAGATGGATAGGGTTGAAGTGAGTAATAACAAATATGAGAACCTAAATAATCAAATCAAGTGTGGAGGCGATAACCAGGTGATTGAAAATTGCTCCAGAATTATGAGTAAATATTCTTAAATCTGTCACTCATTATACCATCACAGATGGTTTATAGATAACTTTGGGATGTAATTGCACTGTCTCAGGAGCAAGGTAGTGAGAAGAATGCTATCATTCATTTTTGAGAAATTGACGACTTGTGTTTATCTGTGTAAATGTCAAGTGCTGCGAACCTTTTTCTTTCCACAGGAGATGATTTGAGAGGTCTTTTCCAGCCTTAGAAATTCTGTGATTGTATAATTCTAAGACAGAGTCTATATTTTCTTGTCTTTTTTTTTTGTTTGTTTTTGAGGTAAACATACTTGGATCAGATAAAATTAGAGGTTGAAAACAGAATAGCTTATTAGACATTAGAGAATAGAGGAGAAAATTGCATTAATTCCATAATTTTCTAAGGGCATTAAAAACAACATATATTTCAAGAATGACTTAAATTCTGCCTCATATTTAAATATTGCCTTAAATGTCTTTTATCACAATAGTACTCCGGTGTTCCATTATCAACATGGGCACCTGGCTTAAAAGTCAAATTATTCAGATTTGAAATAATACGTGTTCTGTAGTAAATTCATTACCTACTACTTACTTTGTGTTCACTACAACTACAGCAATCTTTAACAGTTACACTACTATTTTATATGTGTAAAATCCATGATTATGCCGCACAGGTGTATTGGGTTTGCATGACAAGGGGTCATGCCAGGGTCAACCCATCCCAACAGGCTGTTTTGTCATAGTGTTACTGATTTGGGTCAGGATAATTAGAACATCTGCAGTGCTCTCTGTAGACTTTGAGAAAAAATGAGATTAATTAATTTTAGTCTCTGTGTGACCTTCAGTAAAGTTATCTAAGCTCCCTATGTATATACATTATGTAGATTATTATGTGTAAATTTGTACAGATTATATAGAGTAATGAATCAAGACACCTGTCTTGTCAAGTGTAGATGGCAAACTCTTCACAACAGGAGGCACCAAGGAATTCTTGTGGAAAAATTCTATTCAGGGCAGTCTACACCAGCAAGGTAACATTTAAGTAACGTGAGCAAACAGGGATCCAGTGCTCATCTTGTTTTCGTTAGCTGATGAGATGTAACCAGGATGACAGTACTAAAAATCAGAAATGTTTCCAGGGCCCTGAAAATAAACTGCCCCTTGGATATCGTACAACTCAAAATTCCTGATCTCCTCTGAAAATCTCATCCTGAGAATGTAACCCTTGAGGACACATTAGTTTCTTAAGATGAAGGCAAAACATGCTGTTTAGACCAGTCATAAGTCAGAGAACAAACGGCAAAGCTTATTATTCAGAGGGAGAAATCATCTCTGGAAAGCTCTCACTTAAAAACTTCAGAATCTGTCCATCCACTCTCATACCCTTTTAAAGGTTCAAATGAATGATGATAATGCTTATGTTGTGGCACTGTTAATTAATCTGTCATGCAACTTTTATCTCACTGTTTTGGGAGAAAGACATGATAGATTACATGCCACTTGCATATACACACTGTCAAAAAGTATGCAGAAAATCTTAAACTTTGCCACAGGTCACATATTGGGTCATTGAGATAAGTCCTGGCTAGAAGGAAACCTTAGTTGGCAATTCCCCATCACATCACACAAAAGTGAAAAAGTCAATGAGTTCATCTTCACTTAGTGTAGTGTGGGTTTAAAGAAATATAGAAAAATTAGTGGCTCATGTAAAACTGTTATGGGTGTATAAGTTAAAGTCAAGGTATTAGGTAAAGTGCAGGAATCTCAAAAGAACTCCTAATTTCCATCTTCATGTTCAAACCCTCATTTTGTACTTTGCAGAATCATAGTGCCAGACCCCAAGAGGTGACCTTTTCTGTCTTCTTTCTCTGGGACAGAATTATAACTCTTTTTTGTCTCGTGTTTACTTTCTAAGTATTATTTTCCTTGTAGACCTATTAACAATAGTTTCTCATAGGTCAACTTTTCAGACCTTTAATGACTTGATGATCACTTTTGAATTTGTCTCCATGCAATCCATGGCTTGCTTCAAACAGTGTGCTCATTTCACTACTTATTTGAATGACAACTTCATTTTAAAAGTTCCTAATTATATTCCTGTTTAAATATCTGAGTGGGATGTCAGTCTCTTTTCTGCAATAATATGCTTGTTAACTCCAGTAAGCTTGAAGTTATTATCTGCTATAATTCTAGTCCCCTGAACTTCTGTGTATCCAGTTATTATCATGTAGCATTTGTACATTTGCTTACTCCTATACTTCCCAGGTTTTAATTTACTTTATACCTTATTCCTGGTTATCTCATTTATTGCAAGCCTGTATTTTTTTTTTTCAGACAAGCAAAGGCCATGTATTCCTGTAAGGCTGAGCATAGTCATGAGCTGTCTTTCCCACAGGGGGCAATATTTTCCAATGGTAAGATTTGTTTTACATTGACTTACATATTAAAAAAGAACCTATAAAAAACTGAACCGTATCACAAAATGGGGGTGTAATTCCCTTTTTAGCTCTCAGATTTTGCTCTGATTTTTCAATTGCTCTTGAATAAATACCATCTAAATAAATATACGTAGTATGTATGGGATTTTTAACAGTGTTAAAAGTTGTGTATATGTTTTTTTGCAGTGTATCCATCAGTGGAACCAGGCTGGTTAAAGGCAACTTATGAAGGCAAAACAGGACTAGTTCCTGAGAATTATGTTGTCTTCCTCTAATAATCTTTAGTGGACAGCAATATCTTCATGGTATCCATGGTAACAAATAATAAGCACTGTGATTTTTATCTGACACAGATACGGGATCAGCCCCTTAGCTGAGTGGTAGATTTCCTTCAGATGCTGCAGCTGCAGGTTACAGAGCTCCCTGCCAACGGAACAGAATGTGATGAAACAGTTAACAGTTTCTGTGCTGAGGATGGTACTCTGTTTAAATAACTTCCATTGTTTGCAAAAGGTTGTTCTGTTCTTCTTTTATGGGTAAGGAACACTAGAGCAATAAAATAAAATAAAAAAAAAAAAGCTATTTAGCTGCAGACTTTCAGGTCCGAGGATGTTGCTCACAGAAATGTGAAATTTAGAGGCAAAGCACTCTATGACATTTCTTGTAATCTGTGGTTTTTAATATGGAAAATCGTGGACTTTTTAATAATGTAAGTACTGCTTCTATTGTGATCTGAATTCTTCCTTAGAAAACTTGATTCTAAAATTGATCCTAATCATTTCAAATAAGAAATAACTTTACAGTACATCAGAAGTTGGAACTTCTGTTAGTCATTGAGTTACAATATGGTATAGCATTTATACAACTGACCATATCAGTTTATACACTGCCTGCGCAGTGACTGCTCATTCAGAATGTGATATGTTTAATGAATGTTTCATTCAAATACTTACTAGATTTCTTTCCTACTTTCTGTATCAGCATAGATAATACTAACAACTTTTATTTCACTGATAAACATCATCTGCAAGATATTCTCTCTCTGTCCCAGAACTTCTGTAGAAAACAAGGAGATGCTGAATCTGGACTGATTGGTAGTCATGTGAAGTCAGCAATGAAAAACAGGAGTCTGTTTTGAAACCTGAGATAAATTGTAACTCATTCTTTTTCCTTGCAAGTAAGACAAATGACCTGTGAACTAGCCAATTTTATAAGCTATGAATGCTAAAAGCTCCATGTAGCAATAAAATTACTTAGTTATTTCTCCTGACTTCTGCTAAAATATTTGACAAAGATTCTCTCCTTCCACAGAATAAAAAATCCTTACTTTTCAAAGGTGTTGTAAAGACCTATTGATTGCTCCTGTTAGGACCAACAAGGAAAAAAAAAAAAATAGATAAACAAAACCAAGTCAAAGAAAACCCCAGAAACCATAAGTAGCTTTCTCAATCTGAGCAGTTTTCTTGTACAGCTTGAGCAAAAACATGCACTGCTTGCTTGGCTACTTACCATTCCTGATTGAAAACCGAGACATTTAACCTTCATCTTAGTATTTCTTCAACAACAGTGCTTCCAAAAGAATTCATTGTTTCATAGAACTGTCTAGGCTTAGTTTCATTGATCTGTCAAGACTCAGTTCTTTCTTCAGTAGCAGAAATCAACATACAAATCATCTGTTGATTTCTTAGTTGTACACTACTTCAAGAAAGTTTAAGGAAGGACTGCTATTAGGGCTAAAAACATCAGTCATTTTTTACCTGCTGCATTTTTCTTTCTATAGCCTTTTTCTTGTGTAAATTGAAAAGTAAGACTCATTGCCAACACAAAGAAGCACATAACATTCAGAACATTCTTTACTTATATGTAGTGCATGAATTCTTCAGAGCAATTGCTGGATTTCAGGTTGGTGGCAGAATCCTGCAGGATCTTTCTCCTCAGTAATTCAAGTACTGAGTGATTATCAGAGAAAGAGAGAGGTTTGAAGAACATCCTTCCAAAAATGGTCTTTTAATAGGGGGCGTCTGAGCAAGACTGGCTGCAGGCAGTTGAGGACAGACCCATGCATTAGTGACTGAGTGACCTGGGTTCTTTCTTCACCATAAACAGTTTCATTAATCCCAAAACATGTTTCACTTCATCTTAAATCCAGACTGTGCCCAGTGCATTGTGATGAAGGGTTGTTCTTGATGGCACTGGCAGTGAAGGCAGACACTTGTGTGCTCATCTTATTGCCCAGAGCAGATGTGAAAGGAAGTAAAAGTCTTTCCTCAGCTAGTTGAATCTTTCTTCATTTTAAGGCAAGCCAAGTTTTCTTCATCTGAGCTATGCCTGAGACTGCCATTGCCTTGAGAAGACCAACATGGTCTTGGTTGTGTGTTTGCTGTATTTCACAATCAAAAAACTGTAGGCTGTCAAAAGGTTTGCCTCTGGTGACCTTCCCAGGAAAAGTACTGGCTGCAGGCAAAAAGGAGCAGAAGGGGAAGCAGAACTCTGAGCAGAGGCTGGTAGCCCAGCATGTCTCACACAGGCAGAAAAATTCAATGATCAGGGGAAAAAATCCTAGCTTCTGTCTGTTGCATGGAGTCAGTAGCGAACCTGTATTGAACATCCTTTGATGACTTTCATACCTCTTAAGGGCAATTTAATGGTTGTGAAATTCATGAGGAATTGTGAAATAGAAAATATAGAAGGTGTTTGCTCTTACTTGCTTTGTTCTTGCCTGATTTAAAAATAGGTGGGGAAAAAACCCCTAAGCTTAGGTAATTGCACATCCTCTGTATGTGTCTCACAATTCTCCAGTACTGTGTTTTGAAAGCAGCTGATCTGAGTGCAAGCTAGAGAAGTCAAAGATGTTTTCATTAAAAATTTTGTAAAACTGCCAAGTTCAGTTACAGATTAAGCAAATAGAGCCTGTGAGTGCTGAGGGAAAGATTGTAGAAAGACCTGGAGGAATCCCTGTGGAGGAGAGGTGTTTCATCTGTTCCCACGCATTCATCTCACATTAGACCGAAATTAGGATTGGAGAAGACGACTTTGTAAAAAAACTGGATTCCATTCATGTGCTGCTCACAAAAAAAATCTGTATTTTCCTCTGTAATGCTCTGCAGCTTTTTTACAGGCCTTTCTTCTGACTAGACAGAAATAATGTTGAAGTAATTTAGCTTTAAAATGGCATTTCCATCTGAAAAAGGTTATGCCCATTCTTACTTACAGTTAGCTACTCTCCAGGAGTTGGGGTTTTCATTTTTGGAGCTCTATAGTTTTTCTTGAACTCTCCTCTGCAGCTCATGGTAGCACTTTCTGTATGATCTCACTGCTGGGTTGTGGGTGCCCCAGCTGTTTTCTGCCTTTCAAGAGGGAGTTTATCTCTACAGGAAGCTGTAGAGTGAACCAGAAAGTTGAGTAAGTAGGGGTGCGAAGTCTGAAGTGGGAGAGAGGGCAGCACCACAGCTTCTCAAATGATGATACTCTCAGGCCTGATCAAAAATCCTTCCTGACAATAGCAAAGAATCAGAAATACATAAAACATTTAAATGGAGATACAATGTTTTGATAATGCCTTAACAGAAGATTAGGCAATCTGAAATAAATTAGCTCATAGTAGTGATTTACTATTCTTTATGGAAATCAGACTCACTCTACAAGCAAAGGTTAAACATTTTTTAAAATTATTATTATTATTATTATCCTTCCTAAAAGGATGCAGCAGGTTTGTTCCAAATATCATTGTAGAACTCAAGGTAGGTGATACATTGTTGATGTTGTTTGTCTTGTGGAAATAATGTTTGTATCCACAACATAGCCATGTTTTTTCTTTGTTAAACATTTTGATACATGTTGCAGCACAACATGAATCAAATTAATAGTGTGAAGGACTGATATATTGTATGATAAATATGTAAAGTATATTAATATTCTATATTCACACTTTTTATTAATGATTATAAAGATTACATTTTTGTGTGTAATTCCTATGATTTCAGTATTAAAATGTCCTTGCCATATTTTGGCATTTAGAGTTATATGTAACAAAACTGTTAAATTAAACCATAGTTATCACTTATGTCCCTAACTCCCCTATAATGTTCATTGTACAATTATTCCTGGAAGAAAAAGATGCACAGATTTGCTGACCAGCGCTATTCTATGATAGTAATAGTAACTTATTTTCTTTATATATATTTTCTGGTGCTAATCTCTATTCTTTGCCTGTAATTGGATTCAATTGTAATGTGCCTTTAGGAAAAACATGTTAGGAGATGAATAGTTGTAAAATTCTGCAGTTCAGAATGGTAATTACAAAACCAAAAAAAGGAGCACTGTATGGCAGTAATTTGTTTTTGGTTTTTTGTGTTTTGTTTCTTGGGGGTTTTTTGTGTTAACTTTTCTCCCCGGCCTATTTTCTACTTAATAAGATTGCATCAGAATAAATAATGAAACTAAAAAGCACATTGTTCTTGATATTTCTTTTCCTAAGGCAGAAGGTTGTGCAATTTTGGATTGAGCAGCAAGAAAAGAAATCCCAGTTTGGGAGCACATCCTCCAGACTGAGATGGATCTTCTCCACTGAAATGGAGAATTTGGAAATTCTCAAAGCTCTAGTGAAATAAAAGACAGACCTTTGGCAATTTATAGTGAGGGTTTGCTGGGCAGAAGCCCTCAGAAAGGAGACAGAATATTCTGCTGATTGGATAATCTATGATCCTTTCTTTCAGCAGAGAGGCCTGGATGAACTGTTCAGTGGCCAGAGATCAAAACCATAGGCAACCTTATTCTCTCTCTGGCTGGTCACAGAGCCCGGAAGATGGTGCTGCTGCTGCAGCTCCTGCTAAGGTCACACTGTCAGTCAGGCTGGATCTGTACCCATTGGGAGGCCTCTTCTTTTCTTGTTTAAGATTTTGGATGGGCTTTGGGAGTTTGCTCTGTTTTGTTGTAGTAAGGTGCTTGGTATCCAAACAGCCACTAATGCAGTCACTGAAGATCATATCAGTTCTTTAATTGTCCTGTGTGTGGCAGTGTTTAATAAGGCATCACATTATTCTTGTTCTAAGTGTAGAGCACAGTGATCCAACCCTTGGATGCCTCAGCTGAAAGCTGTTTTGCATCTGAGCTTTCTATGTGTGTTTCATTGGGAACTGGCATCAAAGCTCTGGCACTAAAGATAGCACCATTATCTCTGCAAGAGTTTCTGTTGGAGCAAAGGGCAGAACAGCTGAACAGGGCACATGGATAGTTTCAATTTTCAATCATATTTATGACAATTTTGGAGGTATTAGAGTTTATAGGGGTTACTTTAGATACTATGTGGTATTTTAATAGGAAAATATATGCAATCAATAACTATATCTATTTAATAAAGTCCTACTAAATTATCTTATTGAACTCTCTGTTTATTTTGTAGTGTGGTTTCAATAATTATCTGCACTCTGTATATATCTACATGTAAATAACTAGCATGACATGCATAAGATGACTTTGCAGACATAATTCTGTGTTGTACTTCACACTGTATTTCAAAAATTTGAACAAAATGTTTTTCAAAATAAAAATCCTTTATACACAAACTGGTATTTTATTGGTTTTAAATTTGGGCTCTGGTTCAGCCTTTTCTTTTTTCCAAGTAACAACACTTCTGTTCCACTTCCATCCATACCTGCATTTTAGAGTAACATTTCAGCCCTGAGGATGTTTTACATAGATGGGCATGTGAATACCAGACAATAGTGTGTCGTACACTGTCCTGATCATGTGGAAGTCTCTAAAGATGTGGCTTTTGAGGAAAAGAAAATGACAGCTTTGGATGTTAGGTAGCAAGAAGCAGAACCTTGGTATGGCAGTCTCACTGATGAGGTCTTTGCCTCTGGAATTCAGCAGGTGGCTCACAGGAGGGCCTTCCATGGCACCATTCCAACAGAATGCCAGGTGGGGAAAGCAAGTGAGTGCAGTGGCCTCTGCAAGTTCCCTTGCATGCCCTCCCCAGCATCTCTCCAAGACTTTTTGCCTCAGTTTTTACAGGCCTTAGGCTGGAGTTACAGGTGTGCCCTGGGCAAAGAAAGCTGTGAGGTGGCCTGCCTTGCCTTTCCCCTGAAGGAACTCAGCAGAAACTCGGGAGACTTTAATATCCCTGAAACAATCAAGCTGTGTTATGATACAGACTAAAAAAACCCTGTTTCTTCAACAAGATCAAACCAGCCAGCTGATAAACTCTTCCCCTGTTCACTGTGCTTGGGGTTGGACAGTGCAGAACACTGCAGGTGGCCAGGGAGGATGGATAATGCTCCTGCATCCATGGCTGCCAGCTCCTGCCCCAGGCACACTCAGGCTGCTGTGGCTCCTGCCTGCCAGCCCTGAGCTGGGCAGCTGCCCTGCCAGCTTCCTCCTGTGCAGGCACTGTGCCCACAGCTCTGCCCAGGGCCACATCAGAGACAGACAGAAACAAAACATCAGTACCGTGGCTGTAAGTAAAAGTGACATTGTTAAGAAGCCAAGCAGCACAGACCAGATGGAGAAAGTCTTTCCCTTCCGATGCTTTCTAACAACTGCCCTGAGATTAAGCCTGTATTTCACAGCTCTCCCTGCTTGAGGATTTGAGAGATGTGGATTCTGCTTTCAGGAATCAAAACATCACCTGCAGCCTGCAGTCACCAATGTCTTGCACTTTGCTGCCAGGATGGGGCCAGGGAGAAGGCAAAGCTCACCTTGGGACCAAGGAATGCAGTTGAGCTGGCAAAGCTCCTTCTGGCTGTATTAGTGCTGCTGGTAAAGCCTGAGAAGTAGAGGGGCTGCAGCAAGGGGTTAGAGCTGAGCTGAAGCTTAGTGCCCTCACTTTAGGTGTAGAGAATCACGCCTGAGGTGTAGTGAGGAACAATAGCAATGGAAGCTGTCACATCACTCCCTGCAACACTCCCGTGCCACGGGGGCTTTTGGGAAGAAGGGAAGTGCAGGGGCAGATGCCCTGAGGCACCTGCCCTGCCCTGCTGCTCTTTGTGCCCGTGCCTGTATCGGCGCTGCCACAGCTCCCTCTGGGACCAGCCCTTGGGACTGGATTCTCCTCCACTGCTGCTGGGGGCCATGAATGTGGTAGGAGTGGTAGGAGCTGCTACAGATGCCCAGCTCTGCACTATGAGTAAGCACAAGAGGAAATGGAGAATGCCTGCGCTTTGATAGTTCATCAAAAATGACAGTTCATTACTGAACTTACATTAATTACATTTACATTTTATGTTAAAAATCTGAATTTAAATGGTTGTGTTTTCTGTTAAGGGTTTTCTGCTCTTTTCCACAGGGATGAAGGCTTCTTGGCTTTAGATCCCCTTATCTGGAGGAGTGAATGCACACTACTTCAGGGTCTACACTAAGCTCTAAACTAGTTCTCATCACTCATTTTCTCAGTGTCCCCCTTTACTTGACATCAAGGAATAACTAAGATTTTTTTTTTTTTTTTTTAATTTCTGGGAAACCTATGTTCTGTCTGACATGCTATATTTTGACATTTCAGTGAGCATTTAGATGTAAAAAGACTTAAATTGCTGTTGAATCAACACAATTGTGTTGAATTACCACATTAACACCAAATTTAAAACTCTCAAGGGATGAGGCAGCTGTGATTACTAGAAAGGGTGAAAACACATTTCATTACTTGTTGCATTAAAGCACCTTACAGGGCATGATTCTCGTGTGTTTAGAAAAATTAGTATTCTTGGCTTTATTTTTGATAAGGCTTCAATGTCAACTATGGAGAAAGTCACATGTGGAATTGCTTTGATATAGAATGTGTGCTCTGATTAGCCAGGCTGGCCACATCCTCCTGCCTAAAGAGGAGAAACTTCAGCGATCCAAGGAAACAGCAGAGTTGTAAACTGAGCAGGTGGCAAAGTCAGTTCAGGTCCTGGCTTTTCTCATTAGTTTGGCATGATGCATTCCTTGAAAACCAACCTTTCTAACACAAACACTGCTTATTAAACATGTTAAATAAAGTTGTCTGCACTTTCATCTTTTAAAATTTTATTTCATGTTTGTAAAACTTTTCCCTTGTCATTTGGATTAATCACTGATACAGAAACAAAGTATTGAAAGATATTCTTGGCTTCTTTTGCAATGGCTGGCTTCTTTTCTATTGTATTTATGGCAACAAGCTCAAAGGCTGAACTAACCTAGAGCAAGTGCCTTTGCCAAAGATCACGGTGTGCTTTTTTAATGTAAACATGCAGGGATTCATGGGAACATTGAGTGACCTCCACAGCCGGTACAGAAAGGAGTCTTAATTCACTTGAAAGTACTTTGGTAATTGGAATACATCTTTCTGCCAGTATAATTGAGGAACTGATTAGTTAGACCCAGCACGGGTGTATTTCATTTAAAATTACTGTTAATGGCTCTTGGGTGCCCTTAGAAGGGATTAGAGGCCCATCTGAATGAAAAACATCAGCGATTTAGTTTTGTTGATGGTCACTGCTTTTGTATTCCTATAAAAAAACCCACATGCGAAGGGAAACATGCAGCACATCTGGACTGGGGGAATTTTCAAAACAAGATTTGCAATGTTGTGCTTTGGCTACACCAGCAGGTGGGGGGCTGAGAGGGTGGGGCCTCAGCCTTTGGTGGGCTTGGGGCAGGGTGGGGTGTGGAAGGTGCCCAACACGTCACAGCACAGCAGAGCTTGGAGCAGGAGCAATGGACTCCAGCCAAGCTCATTTGGGATCTCCATGTTCCAGACATGGCCATACACTCATGGCAGCCCTGGGGAAACATCAGTGTAGTGCACAAGCAGGTGAGACACTGGGAGACCCCGTGAGAAGCCTTCCAGAGGACAATTCCCAAGCCCGGGCAGAAGGGGAGTAAGAAACCTGAGCTTGACCAATCCATGGAGTGTTCCTCCAAATAAATTAACTGGCGTATAGGATACAGCTGGTTCCTAGAATAGAGCATGTGCTCTTTGCAAAGGCCTCACAAGAAGCTAACAAGGGTTAGGGTGTCAGTGCACCTGAGATGGGAGGCTGAGCACAAAGTGCTGGAAACAGAGACTGTGAAAGCAGTGACAACTGTGAGTCCTGAATTACAACAGAACAAGTAGGATGCCTCTCAGCAGGGAAAATCCACAAGAAAAGACAAAAAACACATTGGGAGGCCCTGGGGCACCCTCCAGGGACATCCAAAGGAAGCAGGTAGATTGGAGAGACCTCAGAGACATTTAAGTGCATACAAATTGTGCTTGGTAGCTGTGATGCAAATATATCCTTACATAAAACCTCATCGTAATTTTCATTTTAAGTTTGTTATTTCCTGCTGTTGCTGTTGGTCGAGGGATGCTTTTCTTTGTGAAGTGCTGTTTCTTTTCTGTAATTAGGACAAACTGCCTGCCTTGGATGGGAAAAATGGCCATTCTGCACAATGTCCAGCTCCACAGACCTTCCCTGAGAAACCTGCAGTGAATGCCATAGGAGTGTCTCACTGGCTTCCAGCTGTGATTTGTAACATTGTTTTGTTTCCAGATGGGCCCCGTCTCCCTGCCCTCCCCATCCCCCTGAAGTTCAGACAATACAAAACAAACCAGCACGATTATTTTTACCCTCAGAGCAACACAGAATCAAGTCTGGCCCTGCCAAACCTTTGCCTTAATAATTTTTCCTCATCTTTGTTTAAACGATGCCTTGAATATTTCCTAAATGAACTGGGAAGCCAAATGTAAGCATGATCATTATTATGATATCTGTAAGCACATCAGCATGAGAAACTCAGGTGAGTATTGTGGCTTTTTAGCTAATTAGCTTTGCTGGAAAGTTTATATCCAGAGGGGAAATCAAGACAGAGTGTTTATCATGGTGTTATTTGTGTCATCTGTCACAAATTGATCCTCTCCTGAAGGCAGAAAGAACAAACAGAGCTCTTCACTTTTCACTTATCCTGGCACACGTTTAGGTCAGCCTTCCCAGCAGGAACATCTGAGTGAGACAGTGGCAGCACCAAACCTAGTGCAGCTCACAGAGGGGGATTTAGGATACTGGACCTCCTCAGAGCATCACCTCAGCCCTGGCTCAGTTTGGTGCCTTCGCCAGTGCTGCAGCACCTTCATTACAGACACACAGGAGAGCAAATGATGGTTTCAACTGTATTCCTGCACAGCAGAATGTCTGACACCACTTATTTCTTTCATTTAGATAATCACAAAATACCAGTGCTGCCTTGCCTGTGAGCAGCCAGTGATTATTGCTTAACTCATTAGCATGTTTAAGAGGAAGCTCACATATGCTATGCAGAGATGAGTCAGGCTCAAGAGCATCTGCATCATTATGGGGTCTGAGATGTCACAATAAAAAAACCTATCTCATTTATGAGGACTGTTATCTGCTAAGGTTAAAGCAAAACCTTCCACCTCAAAGGGTTTAGACATCCTGTGACAAATGAGTAATCTTATTTTATTCTTTATACCCTTCTATTACGATGTCTGTTAAAAAAACAAAACCCCAAACTATTCTTGAACAAAAGAGGTTGAATTAGCTGAACTGGGACAAAGCAGATTAGATAGATAGATAGATAGATAGATAGATAGACAGATAGATAATAGACAGATACATACATACATATATATATATATATGCACACACAAAGATATTCCACTCAATCCTGAGGAACATTATTGTGTAAATAAATCACTGGGGCCTAAAAAAAGGTATTACATGCTCAACTGAATGCATATTTAAGTAGGATCACATTCTTTGACACCTTGAAGTTCAAGTGTCTTAAAGACTTAAAGATTATTTTCTTCTGTGTGCTAGCTGCTAATAGAAATTCCACTTAAAAGAAGTTCATGAGTTTTTGCACTGACCAAATACCTTCCCCAGTTGTTTTATACTGCATGGAATGCTTAAAACCAAATTAATTTGGAAAATGAATCACCTGTGTGGTAAGTCCCAGCCCCATCAAAGTGTTTGTGATGTGTACATGGAGCAGTAGTAACATCCAAAATATGAATTCACAAGAACAAGGACATTCAGAAATGAAACTGCAACATCACATCCAAGATGTTCTGTATTGTGGAAATTATGTCCATAACTATTGGTGTTGTTGGCATGACTAATCCTCCTCTGAGGGCACACTAATACTGCAGCACATCCTTAGAAGGGGGTGACATCTAAACCAGCAGTCCAGTTTTTTGCCAGTATTTCCTTAGAACAGGAAAGGAGGAGGGTGGTCTCTCCTGCTGATGGAGGACACATGGCATTTCCCAGCCATTGTGCCTGTGACCCTCACAGGCTGTGGGTCCCACTCCTTGCCTGTTGCACACCATGTCAGAAGGCAGTGGGGTGGGAAGTGTAACACGCTAAGGATGAGGGAAGGATCACCTGAGCACTGGAGTCAGTTCCTTAAAAGCCCGAGGTGATGTGCCCTGTTGGTGCAGCCAAGGAAAGGTTGCACCAGTCCAGGTCAATGACCAGCAACAAGAAATGCTCTTTTCCCCCATGATTAAGGATCCCAGGGTGGATGATGGTGGATGGATGCATCCTGCAGTGCTGCCTCTTGCACCTCAGAGGCCAGATCTGGCACTGACGAATTCTGGCAGCAGAAAGCTTCAGTTCTTTGTATGGACATGGTAGTGAGCTTAGGCACCACTTCTGTGAAATCTGGGGACAATTTATTCTGAAACCCTGACTTTTAAGTAGTTACAAAGAAATGATTACCCAAAGTGTAGGTTGCTGTGTTAATGATGTCTCTACTCAGATGTATTCTTGCTGATCTGGAACAGCAGTGCTGTGCCAGCACCTACGCTCCCACAGTGCTTCTGCTCCCATATCAGCACCTCTTGCTAGCACTGCTTGCTGTGCATGGACCTTCTGCACTGCAGGGCAGGCTTTTTAATAAACTTTCCCCTTTGTGTGTGTTTCTGCCAGGAGATCAGGAATGAATTGTAACTTTTTTTGATGCTTCTATAGACTGGCAGTTTGACCATTGCAGTTTTGATTAAAGTCACGACCTTCCATGGAAGAATAGATAAAGATATAAATAAATAACTAGATAAGGTTTTATTATATCCTGTCTTGTAGAGGGGTTTGAATTGCAAACAAATGGAAAACAGTTCTGCACCCCACCCCTCCCATCCCCAACCTACCCCATCCCAGCCATATGGGTTTGAACTCAGTAAATAACCAGTGTGTATTGTCTCTAACCTGGAGCTGCCAAAGTATTCCCCCCAAAATCAGCCTCCCAGCAGCTGCTCTGTAGGACTGCAGCATAAGTGGCTCCACCAGCTTGGTACTGGCAGCTGCAGTTCCATGTCCAGTGACACCAGTGCCATTCTGCAGCTTTACCCTCCATTCAGTCTAGTGGATTTTTGTACATCTACAGGTAGCTGAAGAGTTAAACACTTGTCATACTACTACAAAGCAAGCACATCCCCATTTTATTGGACATGACACACTGTAGTTGGACAACAGCTTTGCAAAAATACTTGAAGCTATTATTTCAGATGTACAAATATAGAGATGAAAGCTCCTTTTCTCAAGAGGAAAATACAGAAATCTTATACAAGTCTTTTTTTTTTTCCCAAAAATAAAAACAATAACAACAAAGCATAAATTATTTCTATCATGATTCTGAATGTTAAATACAGAGAAATATGAACATCAGTCCAAAGATGTCTTAAAGTTAAGGATTATTTGTCTTTCTAAAGAATTTTTCCATTGAGGATTACAAAGGCTCCACAAAGTGTTAATTTATTACACATCCAAGTAACCCATTGGGAAAAGAAGGTGTATTGAAGGCATAGGAAGAAGGGGAGGATAAATCTTTCACAAATACGGAAACCGAAATTTAGAGGCCGTATGAAATTCAGAAACTTAAACAGATCATGCGCTCCAGGAGTGCCTAGGTTTGGGTTGTGCTTTTCTCTATCATGTAGTTTTTCTTAAAATTAATGTCTGTGTTCAGGGAAAGCTTTAAGGACACTTGAAGTGAAAAACTTCATGAAGTAGTATTTTCAACATTTCAGATGTTTGGAGGTGGGGTTTTTTTGTTTGGTTTTTTGGGGTTTTTTTGTTTGTTTGTTTGTTTTGGGTTTTTTATGTCTGATTTGTGCAACCTTTTGGCTGTGGGCAGCCAAATAGACACCACCTGTATTTTGAAGCTTGAGAAAGGGAAGAAGTTTCTGTCTCCCAGTAAAACCTATGCTGGCTGTAGCCATCACAAGTAGTAACAGCAGCTGGGGGTGTGATTGTGTAAAATTATTGTAAGAAATGAACTGGCCAGTGCAGTGTGACTATCTTGTAAGCTGAGCTTCAGGATACAAAACATCTAAATTTTTAATTGAAAAGCCTTGTCCTCCTCAGCTGACCAGTATGTGTGGTGATGACAGTCCCAAAAGAGATATTCCCATCTATTGTGTGTAATGCCCCACAGGCCGGCTGAGAGTCTGTCCTGACAGCATCATGTCACAGTTTTTTCTATTTAACAGTGGTAATTTTTTTAGTGTGTTGTCCTTTGTCTACAACAGAATATGCCTACATGGGCCATCAAAATCCATGTTTTACTCTTAGGAATGTTGCTGGAATCTGGGGAAATGGTTGGGAACACATTAATTGCAGGTGGCCAGGTGTTTCTATTTCAAATACTCTCAGTAAGACCACGTCCACACCTTTTTCGATTCATACTGCCATGCACATGATGGTTTGGTGCTTTCCTTATTCATGCTCCATATAACCAACACAGGTCTGTCAGAGTAAATCAGTTTCTTTGAGCAGCACCATGATGAGAACATTGTTCTCAACTGGAGATATTGCAGATTAGAGTCTCAGACTAGACATCACCCAACAATACAGGGTATGAAGTGTAAAAGCATTGCTATATTCCCATCCAGCATATGAAAAATAGGCCTCTGAGAGAACTGTACATCCCTGGAATGAGCAACTTATGGTGATGCTCATAAATCTCACCTGTATAACACAAATGTCTCTGTATGTTTCTGCCCAGTTATTTCTCATTCAATGTCAAAGGTGCTTGTTATGCTCACGACCTGCTTTTCTTCCAATCTAACCCCTTGTTTGTAGCTCACTGATGCAGTGTTCTGATTTCCTGACAATGATTTACATCTTTTTCTCTTTTCCTGCACAAAGCAAAAGGAGATTTTAGTCATGAACTGGCTGGGTAGGTATTTGAATTGAGTGTGGGAAAATGCAATAGAGTGAGACTATTTAAATGACACTGTGAGAACTTCCTCACTGACATGCCTGAATGCTAAATTGGTGGAACTATTGTACCCATAGAGGTGAAAAGGTAACTTGCTTTTCATGGTCAGAAAAACATGATCTATGACTAAAAGGCTCATGATGGTATTTTTATAATGAGCCCACCCCACACCAGCAAGAAATTGAAATGTTGCCAGTTTTAAAGGATATACTGGAATTAAATGAAAGTTCACCACTACTTGATGTCCTCTATATATGCTTTAAATGTCTCATACAGAGCACTTTGGGCTCAACTCAGGGAAAAAATTCCTAAACATGAGTGAAAAAATACATCAAGGGAGCAGCACTGCTCATGTATTTGAAGTTATGCAACTGCTGCATTAGTTTCAACAGCACTTAGAGACTATTTTCTGATGGTATTTATTTTCTCTTTAAGGTAAACAGACTGATAAATTTTAACTTAGTTATTAATATCCATGCAGTCACCTCTTACTGCATGTTTCTGTCCAAGCATCTGAGAAGCTAAAGTACCATTCTTCATGCAAATAACATCAATCTAATTAATTAATAGCATTCATTGAGGGGGGAGGGGGGAAAAAACAAAACATAAATTTTAAACAAAAAAATAGCTAAAATATTAGTTTTTTCCCTTTTCATCTTCCAAGGGAAAAAGAGAAGTAAACTAAAAGCAAATCTCTGTCCAAGTCAGGTCACCATGACACAACGCAGTACAAACCAATAAATCCAGCAATGCTGACAGTCCAGCCTGGCAGTATGCTCACAGGCTTCCGAGCCGTGGAAAGTTGGGAGGGCTTTGGATATTAGCTCTGTGGCTGCAAGCTGACTTCTCGGAAGAAAAGAAAGGTCAGCCTGCCACAAACAGCATGTAAGGCAAGAAATGTGTGCTTGGAGTTGCACTGCACGGGTGGAGTGCAGCCCCATCCTCTCCGGCTCGGCAGATAAACCAACTTTAAGTTTGGGCAGGGAGGAGAGGACAGGAAGGAAGGATCCCTGCAGGATCCCTGCTGTTCATGCTACTGACACATCACTGGTAATTGAGATAAATATTTGGGTGAACACAGGAAAGCAGCTCACCTTCCCAACAAAGGTAATGGAGAGAGACCCATTACTCTACTTGAAAAGAAAGAAAAGAAAACCAGCTAAGGTACTAACAAGGCATTGTCTGACAGAAAATACAAATTCAGGTCTCACTTTCACTGTTGCACGTATAGCACGAGAAGGCATAACTGCAGTGCAGCTGAAGAAACAGCTTCAGATCAGAAATTATGGTATGTGTTTATTATGCACACATATAACCAGGCCATTCCAAAGGGCCATGAAATCAACTGAAAGCTTCTCAGACCACATTTCCCTCTGTCATTGACTACATATTAAGGAACCCACATCCCCCCATCCCTAAAGGCTAGTCCCAACTGTAGATACAGCTGAGATCTTTGAAAACGTGAGCCAAGTGTTTGATCTTTTGTGTTTCTTGGACCACAGCGAGCACAATGGAGCTCAGCTGTGGAGAAGCTTGTGGACAAAGATAACAGCTTGCAGGGTCTGGAGGTCTCAGCTCTCCAAACACAGGTGAGCTGCCACGGCCAGGCACTTCAACCTCCAAAACATTATTTAAAAACTATAAATATACAAAAAACTATAAATATATAAATCTGTACAGAGCTGAATCACAGCAGCAGAGCTCAAAGGAAGCAAGTGATTTCATGGGTTGGTTTATTTCACTACTTGAGTGTTTACCAACAGAAGGTAATGCTGAAGGGCTTTGGTCAAAAATACCTCAACTGTATAGAACAGGAGAGGCTTAGCTTCAGGCACAGCCTGCATTATTCAGTGTATGAAGAACTTCTAGTGATAGCTAGAAACAAAAGCCTGTAGAAAATGGCTGGAAAGCTTTCTAATTAATACAGCAGGTTTCATATCTTCAAAATGTAATCAGGCACATCCTAAAAGTCAGAAAACAAACCCATCTACTGAAACCTCTTATTTCTAGTGTATTAACACACCATAAGAAGATCCAGCATTGTTCTGCCTTGCTCAATATATTAAGAAGCTCTACAAGATGTTTACTTAGACATATTTGTAAAGCTCAGGTCAAAAATGCTTTGCTATTTAAAATAAAGGACAGAAGCACATGCAACCAGAAAACCTTGCACTCAGTAAAAAAATCAAATTATGGCTCTCTGAACATTGCTGCAGGGTTGAAAAGTCTGAAAGATTTCTGTAGGGAAGGAAGAAATCAGGTGTTTTGATCGGCATTCATAGAACCAGAATCATTTAGTTTCAAAAAGACCTGCCAAGATCCTTGAGTCCAAGCATTGGCTGATCTCCACCTCGTCAACTAAGCCATAGAAGTGCAGTCATTTCTTGAACACTTCTAGGGATGGTGACTTCATCACTTCCCTGGGCAGCCTCTTCCAATGCTTAACCACCCTTTCAACAAAGAAATTCTTCCTGATATCCAACCTGAACTTCCTCTAGAACAGCTGGAGGTCATCATGTCCTCTCCTCCTGTCAGCTGTTATCTGGTAGAAGAGGTCGACCCCGCCCCCCGCCAGCTACACTCTCCTTAAGGGCAGTTACAGAGTGATGAGGTTCACGAGGTTCCCCCTGAGCCTCCTTTTCTCCAGGCTAAACCCCCCCAGCTCCCTCAGCTGCTCCTCACAGCACTTGTGCTCCAGACCCTCCCCCAGCTCCGTTGCCCTTCTCTGGACACGCTCCAGCCCCTCAATGTCTTTCTTGCAGGGAGGGGCCCAGAACTGAACACAGGATTTGAGGTGTGGCCTCAGCAGTGCCCAGTACAGGGGGACGGTCACTGCCCTGCTCCTGCTGGCCACACCATGGCTGACCCAGGCCAGGATGCCATCGGCCTTCTTGGCCACCTGGGCAGATGCTGGATCACGTTCAGCTGCTGCTGACCAGCACCCCCAGGTCCTTTTCCACTGTTCATGATGTCTATGTAAGCCAGAGCAAACGACAATATCAAAAGGGACACTAAAGGCCATTTTATAATCTGGGCTTATAGCTGGAATTTTTTTTGAACTTCAGACAATCACATAATGATCACAGGACTTTCAGACTCTTACACCAGACACAATTACCCAATCATTCTGTCTTGTGTAGTGAATTCATCATGGCCATGGACATTTGGGATTTTTTTCTGTGAGATAGAGGTCTTTTAGAAATAGAATTTGAGAATGTTTTTAACCTTTGTTATCTATTCCCAAAAGGTATTTTTTCTTCCTTTTTGATTATGCCTTTGAGACAAATATAGTGCGTTTCAGACTAATCTGCCATGTTTATGGGACATGGTGACATGTCAGCCACTTAGGGATTGAGTAAAAGGCAGATGTAAGCAGATCCATGCATTCCTAAAGCAAACATATTGCCTGCTCCGTCTTCTAATTTCAGAATTAGGGTGATGAGGAGTAATTTTTAGTGTGGGAAGTTTCTGTTATCAGTAATCTAAACAGTAACATAGACAGTCTGCTTACTCAGTGGTAAATCATGTGGCAATATTTCAGTTCCAAAAGAATGCATGGAAATACATGGAAATACTGTTGTTACATGAAAGTGGAATGGTTGAAATGGAATTTTTTACTGAGCATCACATTTACTGAATGCAAACACAAAATAAAGAAAACAAAACTTCAGGATGTAGAAATAAAGAATTTTGTGCTATTTATTAAAACATAATTGCTTTAAGGAACACAGTTAAAAGTCAGACTGTATAGAATATGAAAGACATTGCTTTCCTGGGCAGTCAGAAATGCCAAACCTAGTCAACTAACACAAAAGTCTGTCCATACCACTTCATCTAGGGTCACACATTTGCACCAGCTCTAGTGGGTTTTGTACTACTATGTGGGGATCTCAAAAATGCTTTCATTCCCAGTTGTAATGTAGATTCTTCTTCACTGGCTTTAGGAAATTATGACCAGTAAGGACACCTTTAGACATTCCTGTACTTGTCAGTTGTCCACAGTTTTGTCAAGAACCAAGATGTAATTTTTACCAACAAGCAACATCACTTATACTTTTAATGAGGGGCACCCTGATTTAGCCATGGATCCTGAACTTACATCCCAGGGACCTTTGTTCATGTGACAAGGATTATGTTTGTACAGACCAAGCTACACACCAACAGCAGGACACAGTCACAAAATGAGGGTATCTAGGAAGTCATGGGCAAAAGCAAAAGCATAATGCCAGGAGTACTCAAACAAGACTCACCATTTCCTATGTTTACATATCATTTCTCATGACTGGCAAAATTTGTCGTATTTTAATAGACTCATAAATTCTTCTTAAGGTTTATCTGTTTCTCTGTTGTTTGGATGTATGTACAATTAACTGCCTTAAATGCATGAGTTGTTTCATAACCACATCAAAGGAACAAACACCACCACATTTTAATTTTTCAGCTGAATATTCCTTTTTATGTGAAACATGTCATTCTTCTTGAATGTATAAAGCTAATTGAGTCAATTCCTTTTTTACAATTACCCCATTTATAACGGCATGCTTTTAAAATAGAAAATATGTAGCTCCACTAAATCATACTGAAATGAGGCTGATGTGCATCAAAATGTTTGAAGTCATATTTTCCATTTCTTTTTGCATCTAATCTCACTATAATTTGATGTTAATGGCTGATTGAGTGTTCAGAACTGGAATTCAAAACATTAAGATTATTAAGTGTTGTAGTCAGTGAAAACATCTCTATTTAAAGCTTCTTAAATACAGAATGTAAGAGTTGATGAATTTAAGATTACAGCTAAGTGATTTAGTTTTAGTAAGGGCTGAACTTTTAAGGAAAAATAACACAAACCAAAGCTTAGTGGGTTTGCACACACATTACTTCTGGTGTAAAATATACTGAAATTTTCCTAAACCTTCTGATTTTTGAAGAAGAGCTCCACTGAATGCTGCAGAAAACAGTCTGCTGGACTTAAGAGTTTCAATGCAACATGACCAGATGAGAGTATGAATGACCAGATAAGAGTATGAATGTATGCCTAGCACTTTAGTTACTCATGACGGCATTGCAGTAATAAAAAGTAAGAATCTATAAGAAAATGTGGGCAATAGTTAATTCCTCCAAAATCTTACATTATGCACATGCCTACATGCACCCATGCACACAATGTACTAAAGTAAAAATTTTGCACCATGTCATACCAGAAATTCAAGAGTGTGCAATGTGTAAGAAAAACATGTAGCTATTGTTAGAAATCTGGGAAGTCTATTCATTGTCATTCATATGCATATCTAAAAAGCAGCTTAGACAAGTTTACAAAACATTTCTTATGACTGTTGTGATTTTTGCAGTTAAGGAATCAGGAACTCACAATATGTACATCAAGCTTGAATGGCTTGTGTATGTTACAGGTATAAAGCAGTCGGCAAGGTAAGTATGTCAAATATGTCGAAGTCCTGACATTGCAAAATCTTGACCAAAGTAAACAAACAAAAAACGACCCAGGCATCATCTCTATGATAAGAGAACAGACATTTCACTTCTTGTGAAAGAGAAGAGGTTTCACCATCCCTGCTAGAATCTTGGGTAGCTGGGCAGCAATCACCTCTGACATCATCTCAGGGAATTCAACGCTCAGTGCACGGGACTGGAGAAATGTGTTCAAACAGAAGAGATGGAGCTGTTTCACCAGCTGGATTTGATAAAACACAAATATGATCAATCAGGCTAACAGTAATGCAGCCACATAAACATGCTGTCAATCACTTATCTCATACACTCATCAGCTGATATCATTCTATACCTTACCCTGTCCTTTCTTGAATCAGTAAAGAGGGTATTTGTCAGACCCTATTAATGGTAAAAAACATACATAGAGCTATGGCATGTCATATAAAACCACTGCTTCACTAATATTACAAAGTAGTATCACCCTCACTCATGACATATGTGATGAACAACAGCATCTATTTAGCAACCTTCAACCTTTCATTTTACTCTCACACTAAAACACTGTGTGCTTTGGCCACTACCTGTTATTTAAACACTGCTCTGAGAGACAGCATTTACTACTTACCTGTGAGCTTTGCCACTGCTGTCATGGTGATCGTACCCGTGTATGTTGCTAACACTGAACTCCACAGACTCCCATCCCTTGAAAGCAACTACTCAACACGTGACTATTACATCTCTTCTAGCGTCTCTGAGAGATTCCAATTTTTATTTCAGACCAGTGACCATTATGTCATCAAATATCATACTGTTCCTGCTGCCCTAGGCTTTAGCATCACACAGTGCCTCCAGTGTGATGATTATTCTTTTCCTTGTATCTCCCATCACTTTATCAGCCTGAGCTGAAACACGACTTGAATGAAGATACTCCATAGACCAAATATCACTTTGCTATTTCACAGCAAGCCTCTCTCCTTCTTTTTCTCCCTCACAGATTATTTTACTATATGCATTTGAAAGGAAGATATTGAATTAAAATAAAATGCAGATTTGCTGAGTTCTGAAGAATACAAAGATGTAAAGATCCTGTTCACCTTGAATTCCCTGGGAGCTCCTCACAACCAGCATTGAGCTCAGAAGTGCCCATGGCTTGGTATCTAGAATTCTCACAAATTACTCAATTCCCAAACACAGATACTGAAAAAGTAGTATGGAATATACACATAAAACCAGTTGAACTAAGGCTGCAAAGCCAATCTTGGTTGCTTTTCACTAATTCTTAGTAGCCTCACTTTGCAACTTGAATTGCTTATTCCTCACACTATTTTCCTGAACAAGTACACATAGGCTCACACACACATATACACCACCGCCACCAAAGCCCACAACTGTACTGGTTATGTTACACTAAAAATGAAACAAAATGGTAGCCCTCTAATGCATGTTTCACAAATTCTCTGATATTGTATACCATAAAATATGTGCACAACATATATACTGATGCTGAATATACAGCTATCTATTCACACAAATATACACAATAAAGGATTGGTTTTTGTTTTTTTCTGTTGTTTAGCAATGCCGACTACTCCCTTCCATAGAATTACTCTTAAGAAATACCAGTTCCTACTTACATGAAGAGTGGAACACATTAACAAATAAGCTTACATCATGCATGGAATCCATCAGTTTCGTAAGTTGATAGAAACGCTGTGAGTTGGCCACAACGCCCTTCTGGCGCAAACCAATTGCCTTCACCAGTTCTCTGATGTAACTTGTTCTCATCTCATCAAATTGGCTTTGACTTCTTAGACCTTCCAAAGGAACTAAAAAAACAACAGTTGGGCTACAATTTACTGTGAAGGCAATAAAATTTAAAGTACAGGAAAAATTCACAGTATTTCATGCTGCACAGTGCAATTCATTATTATGTACCAGGTACTTCTTCCCATTCAAGAGTTACTCCAAAAATAGTGATACAATTAGTTAACAGGATTATTTAAAAGGATATACCAGGAGCAATCAGTTCATTTTGCTAATTGCCTATATCTAGAAATATCCCTAAGCTTCAGTTACATGCATTTGGTGGGAAAAAGCAATATGGCTGAAAGAACCACACTGCCTTTGAAGATATATGTTACTGAGTCATGTTTATACTGCTCTTCACAGCAAATGTGAACGTCTGCCCTCTTCACAGCAAATTTGTGGTAGACAGATCTAGCTGGAGTGCTTCAAAATGGAATCAAGGAATGAACCAACAGCTCTAAAGTAGTGCAGAAAGTAAGGCTGCCAGGGCTCAGGCCTCTTGCTTGAATCTCTTTCACTTAATAGAACAGATCAAAGTCTTAAAGGTGAACAGCTTTTCAGAAAAATTAACAAGGAGGAGAGATTGTTTGAAGTCCCTCTTCACTTAAAGGTCAGAGGTGAGAATCAAAATGAAGACATGGAGAGAAGACTGAGAAAAGAACCTGTTAGTGGCTGCTAGAGATAAGTGTCATGGAAAAAGAATACCTTAATTTTCAAAGCCTGGATCAGTCACGACATTTCTCAACAGCAGTTTTATAGAGAACTAAGGAATGTTTTCATATAAAGTGACTCTGATGGAGTTTAGGGTTAGATAGAAGCTATCCTTGACTTTCATCTCTAAACCAGCAATTAAGTCTTTATATTTCCCCTGTACATTAATTTTAAAGGTCTCTTCCATCAATGAATGGCCTTTTCCCCTGCATTCGGCAAAAAGACAGTAATATTCCTCCCAAACAACAAAAAGTTCGTTTATGCTATCTATTTGAACTGTTCCCTTCCCCTGAACGTATATCAAGAATGAGGAAGCTTTTATTCAGTGGCCCAAACTGAGCCAAAATCTCATGCAACAAAATTTAGAAATTCTTTTAAATCAGAAATCTGGAAAGCATTACATTTAAGCCACATCCAACTCAAAAGAAAAACCTGTAAAATCAAATATAATGGTAAAACTTAGGCTGGGGGCCCATTCAGAATTAGAAATGCATTGAGACTGACAATTTAATTCAAACTACTGTTTCTTTCCAATTATCTAAAAAAGTAAAAAACAGTTCATCTAAATAATTGAACAGAAGAAACAATGAGAGACTAAAGGATTCGACTTGATTTGCTGTTAGTATACAAAAGTCTGAAATGGTTTCACTTTCACAACTGAAGAGGATTAAGATGAATATCATGACTGAAATAAAAGTAGTCTTAAAAAAACACACTCTAGAACAACATTGAGGTTATATGGCTTTTTGAAAATACTTTTGCAGAATTATATTTATACAGTATCAAACGTTTACTAAATGTCTCAGCAACAACTGTTAGGTGTGTTCCTTTTCCCAAAGATCTGACAAATTGGGTTTTTTCCTATTAGGCAATAAATACAGGAGAGAACAAAAAGCAAAACTCATCAGAACAGGCAGAAACACTTTCTTTTTTTTAAAGTAATTTCTTGCATATACATAAACACCTTAAAAAACAGCTTCTGAGTGCAACACAGTTGATAAAGAAAGGTAACTGGATGAATTTTGTTAAACTGATGAACTCAGAAATGAGAAGGATTGGACCAACCACAGTAATGCTTTTTAGAACTTGACATGAACTTTCTGGAACAGAGATAGCTGAAATATCACAAATTTATTTAAATTTAACTGAAATTTCAGAAGATAGACAAGGGAGTTTATTTGTGATGAAAACAAGGTGGAAAACATTTAAGATAGGAATGCATTCATATTCTAACAAAGCAACTGGAGTTACATCAGACAGAGATTTTTATCCACATTACATTTTCTGCTTTAGTGTATGGTATTTTGCTATTCTTTTAGTAATTTCCATGTTCATATGAGCTGAATTTAATCTTTTCAAACTTATTCTCTGCTGAAAGTAGTTTTTTTGGTTTTTTTAAGAATGGGTTTATGCAAATACCAGCCAAATACAGACCGACAGGGACTAAAATTTAATTCCTTATCAATTACTTGAACTTTGTGAAACCAAGAAGCAGGTCATGCAGGATTTGCACATCTCTCCTCAGACACCATTGTGTGTTGAGAACCTAACTTTTACATTCTTTCAACTATATTTTTCAAAAGTGCTTATTCTCATTTCTAACAGCACCTGTAGAACTTTAAAACTTTCAATTTGGGGATTCGTAACTAACAACTATGGCCTCAGCAGAAGTAAATTTCAGTATTTCAGAGAAAATGTTGGAAGATAAGTTCACCGACAACCACATTTCCCATGTAAAGTGGAATGCAGCTGTATGCTGCATTCTTTAGAAGATCCGTATGATTAAGTGACCACGGATTTTGTTTCCAGAGAAACAAACCAAAGAAAAACATCTCCATTTGTTTATCTCTGTGCTAAACTTCACCTATTTATAACTATAAAAAGTTGAATAAATGTTAGTATTGTTTGTCATGTCCACTTCCCTAATTCTTTTGAGCAAACATGCTTTACGATCTTGGTCAAGATAAAGCCCTCAGTCCTGATAATTTATTAAATATTTTTAAATATATTCTAATACTTTTAAGGATTTTATTTGGTTTGGTTGTGGTTTTTTAAATCTGTGTAGAGTCACTTGATGCTTCCAGGCAGAAATACTGCACATTTGTTTTGAAAATGTGTAACACAGTATAGCCATATGCCAAAATGGATCCAACATCTCCCCAGTATCTTTATACACAATAAAACCAACAATGAATCATGAATTCTTTGTTCCTTATAAACATTAGGAAAAAATATTTTTTAGTCTTAGAATACTAACATTCCATCTAGGACATTTCCATTTGTTAAGCCAGAGAGCTTAGTGATTGTCAAGTTAAACAACATGGTTCAAAGCTGTTTTAGTAGTGATGTGTACAAAGAAATAAAAGAACCTACTTGTGTTGAGAAGTAACAGTGCTTTCATACATAGGAACTCTTCTTGGCTAACTTGAAGTCTGACAAATTCCTGTGGGAGTTGCCACATGGATAGACACAGGGAATAGAACGATGATTCTTTCATCCTCTGTCTTACACCCAGAAAAGGTAAAAAAAATAAATTAAAAGCCATGAAAACAAAGACAAAGAATGGCTTCAGTACTAACTTCTTGAAAGAAAGGTCTTGTTAGCAGTTTATCACATTAAAAAAAAAATTAAAGACGAGCTTATACACATAAACAATTTTCTGGGGTTTTTTTTGTTTGTTTTTTTTATGCTAGTTTTTTATTGTAATGAATGTGCTACTATTTTGGATGTTTAATCTGTTACTGCTGTCCAGAAAAAAAACAAAACTATCAAAGCTGAACGCTAACCACCAAAAATAAAGGGAGTTTATTAACTAAAAATACCCTAATGATTAATGTGAAGTATTCTCTTAGTTTAGAAGTTCATAGATTCTTGCATCTCCGTACAGATTTCAAAGCATAGAACTGAAGATAAATCTAAAAGTCTATAGAAAACTTGTTCTTAGCTTTTGCAAAAAGTCTGTATCAAAATACTTCGCAGCAACTCCAGCCTGGTGCTTCTAGCAGCAATGATATTATTTTGTAGCATGTTATGCCATTAAAGAAACAGTTAAAAATCTTACACGATAAGTAAACTAAGACATTAATACAACCTTTCCTAGTCTCCCACAGAAGTAATCAGAACAAATCACACAGGAAATACATAAAACTGTGGGGTTTTTGCAGCACATCAATACCACTTTTCTCATTGTGATTTTGGTATATTGAGTATGTATTATTGCACATATGCATTAGGAGAATAATTTTCAACTGAAATGATTGCAATGGTAGCATTACAAAGTTTCTAATCTAAGCTGAATTCACAGCATATTAGCCTGATGATTCAGTAACTTGGACTGATTTTAAAAGGTTGCATCCCAATCCAGATGAATTAAATACAAAAACAGGAAGATTAAATTTTGCTCCCCCATCTGCTAGGGGGTTCAGATCAGCATTCCAACCTGACTGCAGATGGTAAACTCAGCAATCAAAACAGAAGATATTTTCCATTTTAAAAAAAGGCTTTTTCAATGCATTGAATTTTTTTCTTGTTAAAGTGTTACTGTTATCTTCAATGAAAATTATTCCAATGTTGTTCAACATCTGACATCTCATACCAGCTCTTAAATGACATAAACATAGAAATTTAATCTTTTAGACCTGAATGGACTTGTTTCTACATCTACTTTAAATCTCCTTTTCTACTACTTTTTGGTAGCATCTCTTCCTAATTATTATCTATGAAGAGCAATAGCAGTTTCCAGGGTTAGCAGCTTAAATGCTGTTCTTACTCAAATTTTCAGACACTGCAACATACAGCCAACAGTAATTCATTGTAAGGTGTCAGTACTAAGAAATCTTTGTCAAACCAGCACTACTGGCTTTCTTGATCTGAAATGGATGCGACCGAACACGTCCTTCCTGAGAAGCATAACAACTAAATGTTGTTCACTAAATGACAGATTGGATGTGACACAAGCTTTGGACTGTGGTCTCGTGGTAATTATGAAAGAACTGTGGCGTGTGTTGCCCCTCCAGAAGGAATTTCCGTTATCTCTTTCCACCTGTAGGCACACACTCCTGTGATTCTGGCATTAGTGCCCGCACTCCTATGTGGTGAGTCATGTCAGGGATCCCTCCACCTGCTAATGAATGGCTTTTTCTGGGGTACCCCTCAGGCATATAAACTCCTTATCTGACAGTGCAGCCAGAGAGTGTTTGGGCCAGCTTAGTTAAAGTCATGGGGATACATGACCAGGACAGTTAACCTTTTGGCAGTGTTCAGCAGTTACCCTTCCTTAAAGTGAACATGAAAGTACAAGCTTAGACATCATTGTAGATAACAAAGTTGTTTACTGATCTAAAAACTAACTTATTCCAATAAATAGTGGCACCTATGATTCAGTGCATCAGTTACTTTTTATATCCCTTTGTTTATAACATCTCTAATATGACCCTGATGAGATGTTCCATAACCGAGAGAGGAATATGTTGTCAGCACCCAGCACAGATGGTCTTGAGCTGACAATAAGAAGCTGTCCCTGGTGGATTATAATCAGGGTTCATAAATCTCAACACCATTCCCAAACAAAGTACTTAAAATCTTCTTCACGTGGTGTCAGCAGTGGTCCACAAGTGGGGTGATACTCCAAGACACGACATTACTGCATAAAGCCATTTCACTCTGTGTTTCTTCTGAATGTAACCATAAGATGTATCAAACCATGCTGGGACAACAGTACAGTCAGAAATTCTTTCATCTCATCACTTCTAAGTCTTTCAATTTGTACAGCATAATTAATAAAAATGGGAGAAGAAAGGATTCGTTACTCAACAACCTCACAGTGATTTACAATCACCCGGAAGAGAAAAGGAGCTACAGGGTCAGCTCTACGGAATATCTTCTACAAAGAACTTCCCCAGGAGGATCTTGCACATCTATAGATTTTAAAATCAAGTGTCTAGATCTTCTGCAAATCCACCTCCTAATCCTTAAACAATATGTCTTACAAAACACTTGTTTTTCTTTCAGCTTGCTTCATAGCAGTTCTTTAAGTGTTTTAACAAAAAAAAAATAACCTGAGGAAAATGTATTAAGGAAAAATAAAGATCAGGATTAAATTACGTTTTACTGTTCCTGGCAACCTCCCACGTACTACAGCTAAAGAATATAAAATTATGGGTCTGACAATATTAATTTGCAGAGCTGGTAAACTGACAAAGACTGAAATGATGATTATCTAAATTAAACAGCATAGTGAAGGAAAATACAAGCCAAAAAGCCCCATCCCCAGCAGAAAAGAGCAGTCTCATATAATTTTGACTTGATACTAAAATTCTTACTTGGTGAATATTTTTTACAATTTTCTAACAACAGATGTACTTTTCTAAGAATAAATGCACATTAGAAAATCATTTTTATCAGAAAGTGCCAAAACTGAGCATTTAGATTATAGCCAAACTATTTGAGAAAACCACCCAAACAAAAACAACCAAATACCCCCACACTCCGTTCCATTTAGTAAACATTAACTCATGACTCATTCAGACGAATTGAAGTAAATCTTCTGACAGCATATTTTTTTTTATTCTCTTAGATAATTAAAATACTACTTGCTTGACCATGTACACAGAATAGTTGGGGTTCCCACAAAACCCCTCCTAAAGTTACTGAACTTTGATATGGTCAGATGACTTGGCCATTAATTTTGAAACAGAACAAGTAATGAATGAAATCGTGGTCTCAATGGAGTCACATTCCCTTTGGCACATAGAAGCTCAAAATGTTATTCATGTAACACAAGAGCATTCTACTTACTCATTTAAAATCAGATCTGGTGCAAAATACAACATCTGACCACTGACATGTTTGTATGATCTCCACCCCATCGCAAAAACCATTAGACTCATCCAGGAATACTGGATGAGTGTTATCTGATCATCGATATGCAAATTCCGAAAACCTGGAAATGAAATTAAAGATAAAATATTTCAGAATTCTCATTAAGACAGCAGCTAAGTAAGAGTTTTGAGATTACAAATCTAAGCCATCAAACGGAGAACACCAAGAAAGACAAATGATTTCGGAGATGTAGCGCTCTGATGCTTGGGTAATAACTGCCTATCTTACTTTGAGAGTTAACCTCTTGTCTTTTTGTTCTCATCCAGTATTTTGAAATGTTCACACCCAAATTTATTTTAGCAAAAATGACTGTTTCAGAGGATAGGAATGCATCTTTTTTGCCTTTGGTAAAAATATGACAGTTTGTAACATGATCACTGTAACCAACTCACATTTAATGTTGATAGGTTGAACATCAGTGTTCTTAACATAAGATGCAGCTGTCACACAAAAACATCCATATATGAGTATCTTTCTTGCATTCAACTAAAGAGAACCAAAGTTGTGCACTTGTGTTTGATACCTTTTGCTGTTTGATAAATTTAAAGATTGCCGTGAATGATCTGAGTGAAACTAACAGCTTCCTGCCACTGAGAGCAGTGCTCTGTTCTTCAACACGTGGTCCTGTTACCTCCTTAAAGCAAGATTTGGCACTAATGCTCCTCCTCAATGAACTGGTTCAGTTCCTGAACACATCAGAAAACCACAGAGGGCTAAAAAACAGGTTTTTTTCTTCCCATTTAGTGAGATGAATCAATTCAGTCAAGAGGTCTGGTACATGCCAACAGCAATGGGAAGAGCAGTGATTGAGACTACTGCTTCCTGCAGCAGCAAAGTGTCAAATTGAGGTCACACCAAATCGTATTTTCCAGGCTTTCTGCTCAATATATTGATTTCTATATAGCCCAGGATGACCATGATGATCCCTATCACCTTACGGAACATATACACACATAACATGGATTTTTTTTTGATCCAGTCGTGGATCTTAAATTCAGTTACTTCTCATTACCAGTCTGTTTGTGAGTTGCTCAGTCCTAATTGGTATTATTTATAAAAAAATTTCTTTGTTGCTTTCAAAAATTCATTTTAGTAATGAGAAGAATAAAGAATAAGCAGATATACAACCTTTTTATATCAAATGAATAAATAATAGAGTAAGAGGGGCTGGGGTAGAAAGGCTGTAATAACAATCACATGCAGGAACTCTCTGAGCTCCTGTGCTTTCTTGGAGTCAATCTAAATATTTAGATGGATACTTTCAAATGTGCCTCCCTGTTAAAATACATTTGATTAACTATATTATCTGATAAGTGAAAGCTTAATAATTTTGGAATTTGTAAAGAATTAACAGGCAGTCAATAATATTATCTTTAGATTGCTCCTCCCATGAAATATTTGCTTAATTACAATTCACTACATATAAGAAACAATATTACCTGGTAGTAATTTAGACCACTTGACTACACATAGAAGTTGCCTCTCACAAAGATGATTCAGACTGGTCAGCAAGGTACTTGGTGTTTCGGGTTTTGTATTGTCATAACCAGCATAGACAACTTCTGGTTCAATGCCTCGTAAAACACTTATCATTGGGGGAACAAACTGTATTTCTTGATTTGGAGAAAAGGACAGCCTTTGGGTTAGAGACTGGCTTTCATCTTGAAGGGCTGCTGGCTGCTGGAGTGCAACATCTAACGTTCTCACAACCTTAATTTTGTTAAACTTTTTCAATTTTCGACCTGAAAAAGAAAATAGATGATCTGTTAAAAAAAGGTAGCCCATAACATTAGTATTTTCCACTAGTGTTGGACCACACTTTTAATCTATACAAGGAAACTAGAACTGTCTTCAGAATAAGTCCTCTATTTTTTGACTGTTTATGTAATTGAAAAACGATAATGGAAAATTCTTAAGAGCTTCTCCCTCTGTATCCTACTCCCTTCACTAAAGGATGAAGAGCACCCACCCATTAAAATTATTGCCATGAATTCTAGGTTACAGTAACCTCATAAAGTGTTTTCTGGTTCAATTCCCACTGTTCTGTCATATGCCAACAGCTGAGCCAGCTGGCTCTAAAATTAAGTTTCTATTTAATGTCAATTAAAGATGCTGCTTCTTTTACTCCCTAATACGCAAAAACAAAAATGTTATTAATTAATTACTACACACAGAAACTCCTTTCCTCCAGTTCCCTGTAAGTATTTCAGTCTCCTGGCTGAATCCTATTTTGATGCCCAGGAGATGAGTGAAAGACCAACAAATACTGTAAAATCACATGTCAATGCTTGGAAAATATTTCACTTCCTAAAGCATAATTTCCCTGTCTCAGAATTTTTAATTGTTATTTCCATACTGCAGTGGTATGAACAACACTAACTAGAACAAATTAATAGCTGAACTGCCTTCCCAAAATAAGCATAGATACATATGGTATGGCATGGAAATATACAGGTTTAGGTAGCAATTCTTCAAATTTCTTTCATGGAAACAATCTGGAAGTGCACCCTACAGACACAGAAAATCAAACCTTCAGAGATTCAAAGACAGTAACTCTCAGTGATGTATTACCAGTTTGAATAAAAAGGCAAATCCATGCAGAGGTGACTACATAGAACATATTTGCTTTAAACAGATCCTCAAAGGTGATGAAAATCCTGCTAGATCTTTAGTTCTTCCAAACAAGTTTGTCTTAGGGAAAAAAGGGTCAAAAAATGCAATAAAGATACTGATACTTATGGTCTGATTTGCATGATGAGGGAGCAGAAATAGACATGGGGGCAATGACAAAAACAGTAACACTCATCATGCAATGACATTCAGGGGTCATATTCCCACTAACTTAACTGCAGGTTTAATTAGTTTAGTATCAAGTGCCCCAACAATGATATGCTCATTTTATCACTTGTGGTAAGAATAAAAATATTTCTGATCAGAGATTTCTTAGTAAAAAACCAAACACAAAGTCACATCTTGTGTTACAACCGAACCAAGAAAAAAAGGTAAAACAAAAATCCACAAAAGAATAGACAATTTATTATGCTGAAAGACCTAGTGCCAATTTTTATCATAACAAACCTATACACAGTCATAGACATGCTGGGAATTTCCCACTAAGTATTGTGTAGACATGAAGGAAAACAGAAGTAACAATGCATTTGATAGTTCATAAATAATGATTTCAGGTGTTTTCAGAAATAATGGCTTCAGATACTTTTACAGTTCAGAGAACAAGTAAAGAAAGAAACCAAACAGAATGCTTATCACATGGAAATGTTAGTAGTTAATAAGTACCCATGTTTCCAAGTGACTAAATGTATCAGAATTAATGGCACACTGGTTTGCAGAACTGCTTATGTGTTTATTGCTAATTATGTTGCTTAACAGCCATAAGTAAAACAACTCCACTTGTTACCTATCTACTACTGGAGAGGTGACTATTAATAACTCACAGCAAACTTTCCCATCTACAACAAGGACACCACATCAAATTAATAAAAACTCTTACGAACATAAGGAAAACATGAGAGATTTGACAATAGCTTAGTTTTTCATTTGCTGTTCACAAAATGCCCAGGTAAGTTTGTGCTGTAAGATAAATAAATGTCTCCACTCAGTCCCATAAAGAGCAAATGACACAAATCCACTCTGACAACTACTTTTCCTAATACTATAACCTGTCTGTGCGTATTTAGACAGCACACCCTTTTTTGGTAACATTTTCATTATTTCATTTTAAGATGGCTAAACACTCAAGCAGTTTCTTAGTACTCACTGTTCCCCTACCCTTGATTACTACAAATAGTATGTTTATAGTGTTTATGTTCTACATGTACCTAGAAAACATAAAAAAACCAAAATCTATTTATTCTCACTATCAAATGTATTATGATTTTCTCCTCACTCCCTAATTCTGTATTTTAGTATTTTTTAACTAGGTATATAGAATCATACAGACAATCAGACATCACTGATGGTAGACACTTTATATTAAGAGGGTTGGGTTTCTAGTAGAAGTCTAACATCTCACTACCCTTCTCCTTACCCTGTAACGAGGTGAAAAGCATCAATGATGTATTATTCTTGACAGAACACTATGGCCCTTACTTTAAGGTCACTATGCTCTCGTGTTTTGTGTAGAAAAACAAGCCATGTACACCTTAGGGGGGTGTATACAACACAGAGAAAGCAGCAAAGCACAAGCAACACATCTTGGTTTTAATAAACCCTTTGATCCTACCTCAGAAAATACTACCTGGAAAATTTATTCACTGTTTTCTGCATGTAATCACTGCACTGAGGACTGAAAGCTGACAGAAATAATGAAGAACACAGTAATTTAGCAATACAGCTGAACAAGGAATCTCTGATAATCAGCCTGGGAAAATTACAGATTCACTCTTAATAAACAAAAGAGTTGAGTACTTGTTTATTCCAGGACCTGGTTGAGCTACCTGCTATTATATTGTGTTTAATATTACAAAGGGGATAGATTTATGTCTCAAGTTATGAGGTTATAATACCCAAAGACAATTAACACTTTCACAGGGAATGAAAAATATGATACCATGAAGTGCATGTTTTTATTGATACTTTTCTTCTATAGATTAAAGAAGAAGAAACAGTCCATATAGGGAAATAAATTACTGAAGCTATTTGTTGCTATTCTATAATGTACTTTCAACTGACCTACAATTTCTTTTAGAACAATTTAGAGGTTTGAAACTGCTTTGAATTTAGGGTTGAAAAATGGAACCATTGTCCATGTAATAAAATATTACACTCTTATCTATATGGTTGTCACTCAGTGATGTTCAATGGAAGATAGGTGTACTTCTCTGAGAAATAACTTTAATTTAATAACATAGTAATTTTTGGAATCTTATCATTAATATCCTGTAAAATCTTAGTGTTTCTCATTTCAGTTAAGCAAAATAGCAAGTCTTCATTTAAATCAAGGTCAGCATCAAGAAACTAAGTGTCAGGGGTAAAAGAACAAAAATGTATCTATGTAAATTCTAAACAGCAGAAATCAGAAAACACACAAAAAAATCTTGACTTATCCAGGCTGTAAACACATGAAGAGATTTTAAGTATTGCCAATTCTCATTCATTTAAAATACTCAAGGATGTCTCTAAGTATGTAATTTGTTCCAAGAATTCGAAACTTGTGCATGGACATTTATCACACAATCACGGAATTCCACAGAAAGCCTCCTTGGCAAAAAAACAGCCTAGACAAGATGACGCAGCACCTTGTCCTTGATGAACCTTAAAATTGTTCAACTGGGGAGAGTCCACCACTTCTCTTGGAGGATAATGCCAATGGCTGATTTTTCTCATTGTGAAATATTTTCCTTTTGTGTCTAATCAGAATCCCCCCAGGAGTAACTTGTACTCATTACTCCTTGTCTTTTCCATGTGACTGCTTGTAAAAAGAGATTCCCATCTTTGCAGTCACCCTCTCAATAGTGGAACACGGTGATAAGGTGTCCCCTAGGCCTTCTTTTCTCGAGGCTGAACAAATTCTGTTCACAGAATCAAAGAATCATTTAGGTTGCAAAAGACCTCCAAGACCATCGTGTCCAAACTTTGACACATCACCATCTTGGCAACTAGGGCACTAAGTGCCACATCCAGCCTTTCTTTAAACACCTCCAGGGATGGTGACCCCACCACATCTCTGGGCAGCCCATTCCAAAGTTTAACAATCCTATCTGTGAAGAATTTCCTCCTGATGTCCAAGCTGAAATTCCCTTGGCACAGCTTAAGACTATGTCCTCTCACCTTGTCACAGGTTCCCTAGGAGAAGATGCCAACCCCCGTCTTGCTACAACCTCCTTTCAGGGAAATACGGAGAGTAAGAAAGTCCCTCATGAACCTCCTTTTCTCCAGCCTGAACACCCCCAGCTCCCTCAGCTGCTCCTCACAGCACTTGTGCTCCAGACCCTTCCCCAGCCCCGTTGCCCTTCGCGGGACACGCCCCAGCCCCTCAATGTCTTTCTTGCAGGGAGGGGCCCAGAACTGCACACAGGATTTGAGGTGTGGCCTCCGCAGTGCCCAGTACAGGGGGACGGTCACTGCCCTGCTCCTGCTGGCCACACCATGGCTGATCCAGGCCAGGATGCCACTGGCACCTGGGCAGATGCTGGATCATGTTTAGCCTTTCACATGGCAGGCCCAGCCCTTTGATCACTGATGTCTTTGGGAAAATTATGTAAGCCCTGTAACACCCCGTATACAAATCACACTGTGTTGATCAGCACATCAAGTCATGGGAGAGGAAATACTGCTCATGTGATACAACAAAGAAATTATAAGAAATGGCAGACGAGCAAAAGGAAGAAGGGCAACAATAACCATAGAAAGAGTATTATGGTTAACAGCCTATCTTGAGATTTTGTTTGCAGTTTGAATTTTTAATCCTCCTTTACAAATAGTCTCACTCCAGTTTTCCTCATTTTTGGTCTACATCTGTCTTGTCTTCTTTCAGTAGTAAGCACTCTATTTCAGCCTGCATAAAACCATTAGCTTCCTAATCCCCCCAGAACTCTTGACATCACTAAGAACATCTGAAATACTACACTTAATCTCAGGCAGCTGACAAAAAAAGGAATAGAGATACCACAGTAACAGCTCCACCCAGTATTTCCTTTATTTCTTTTATTCCATTGCCCAACTTCTGCTTTCTATTTGCTGGTGTAGGTGGGGATATCAGGGCAGAGATCTGAAGAAATGCCATGTCCCTCTAAGAACTAGAACGCACAGGCTTCTCAAAAAATGAGGGACAGCTTTGATTAGGTATACTTAGAAGAAGACTAAGTAACATAACAAACTGGCTAGATACACCAATCTAGCATTAAATTCAAAGAAAATATTTATGCTTGCTTTGTGATAGCTGAGAAAAAAAGGTGATCCGAAATGGTGATGAGAAAGATGAAGATTTTACTCTCTTTATACCTGATATTAATAAAACAGAAGTCAGAGCACCTTTATCCCCAGGTTTTGTAGGAGGACATGACATCCTGCTATGAGGATATACTAATGAGGACATACCATCTGATCAATATTGCTGGCAAAAGTGTCCAACTTTTTCTGTTTTTAGCACCTACACCCAGAGAAAAACGTATATATTAATAAACACTACGAAAGCTTGCATCCTTAAAAGCACACAAAGCATAGAATGAAGTCAAGCCTGCTGGCAGGTCTTCCTATGTAGCACTCCTATGCAGAACAATGCTGAAGCAAAAGGACAAGACAAAGAGAGTGAGTCATCTCACACTCTTCTGCTTGTTGAAACCGCTGCCTGTGATGTTGAAACACACAGAGTTTATTTAGTGGTGTTACCCAGGGTATCATAAATGAAAATTCAGGTTAGATCATTGTCAAACTCTGACCTGTGCAAAATTCACAGTCAGGAATGAATTTCTATCTGTATTAATTTACACCCATTAGAATTATAGAATGGTTTGGACTGGAAAGAAATCTAAAGATCATCTAGTCTAAACCACCTGCTTTAGGTAGGTATATATTTTAGAGGTCAAATCAATCAATGTTCTTGCATGCTCTCCCAAATTTCAAAAAGGCAGGCACTACATCTGCCAACTCCTCTTCCTGAGTCTTCATTCTTACTCGGTATATTCCAGAGCCTACTCAGGACCTCTCCCTCCTTGGCTTTCTCCTCTTCCGAAGTCGGGCAAACAAAGCTTTAGGTTCTGCCTTTGTAGTAATACTGTTTCTCTACTGCACTGCTACTCCAATTTTAAAACACCACTTCAATCTGAGAAGGATCCAAAGGACACGTTCTCCTTTTGTCCCTCTCCCCTCAGCCCAGTGGCACCAATGTGCTTGTCAGCTCTATTGTTTTTGGGTTTTTTTTAACTGAGAAGGGGCACTGACTGACCATGTAAGAATGACACAATGGCCATGTGTGCAGAATACTCCAGCTCCAAGGAGCTTGAATTCAGCTTACAGGATCTGGAAACACAGAGCTGTGCAATCAAACTATCAGTCTGAAAAGTATATACATGTTTTAAATTATCAATGAATGCTGATCAACAAGATAATGAAAGGATGTAGAGTATACAGTGCCAGCTCTTCCTTCAGGGACAAAAAACAATACTTAAATGTGGGGGAGGGAATGTAGGGTTGAGCAGGGGAGAGAGACAGACAGAAGGCTTTGATGGGCTAAAATAGATTAGATTGTAAATAAAGCAGGTTTTCGTCTTTCCCCTTTTCTTTTAACACTCTTTAGAAACATATTCTTTTTATCAGTTTTAAATGGCCATTTTCTTATAGTCTTAGCCATATATTTTCAAGCTTTGGGCTGATCCAAAATATGAAAAGACAATACAGCAAAAATAAGCATCATTCCTGCCTGTAAGCACAGCAAAACTTGCCATGTGACTACCTGATCATACACCATTTTCTCCGTGTAGGTTTTCAAAGGCACAGTGCTCAATTTTATTTAATGATATGTAAAAAAATGCCAAATCTGTTACAGAAAGAACTAATAGAAAGATGGGATTTTCCAGCACCTAGTACGCAAAGCTGCAGTATTGGTGCAACCGCGGCCTGGCCCTCTCTATTGGAACAGAAGAATATAATTTTGTTGACGTACTCAAAGCAATGATGAAGGGTATAACAGAAAATAGAAGGGGACAGTACTGATTCCTGATTCTAGTGTCAATTTCAATCCGCTGATTTTTTACCTAAATCAAATTGCCTGATCCAAAATTATTAATAAATACATACCAAAGACATAATTCCTTTCCCTTCAGGAAAATGAATGTAAGAGTACACAGTGGCTCCTACAGAAAGGCGTTTTGTCTGTGTTTCCAGATTCACTTAAGAAAAATTCTAAGAAATTATAAAACCGTAGGTAATTCTTCCAAAAATAACATTTGAATGTGGTTTTTCTTTTACAATACCAAAGTAATGTTGTTTAACCTCGACAGACTGAAGGTAGGGTACTTGGCTGCCTATTTTTACAAATCCACTTGAAAAACAGCTCACCTCCCAGGACCATACCAGCTTGACAGCACTTCCTCAAGCGACATGCTGGGCAGTTCTTCCTACGGATTTTATCGACTATGCAGTCATTTCTTCCAGCACATAAATAGTTGTGTTGTCCTGCAAGCAAGAGAAAAACAGAATGAATACTATGTTTTCTAACATGACAATATTATTTCTGTGTATAAATGTTTCAAAAATAAATGAAGATTCGAAAAAGTGTACTTGAACCATAAAAGAACTCCTTCATTTTATGCTAACCTTTGACCAATCATGCTACTATTTGAATACAGTGTTTTATTTGGTCTGTTGAAACTCCCCATCTATGAAATTCCAAAATTAGCAGGCAGCATGAACTGCTTAAATTATTCTGCTAACAATATTTCTTAAGTAAATCAAGTATGAGGACAGATCAATTGTTTGTTTAAAACTTGTTTTACTTTGAAGGTATTGATCCTGTTTTCAAAGCACTTAAGTAAATTTTGCCTGGATTGATGCAGAGTTTCTGACACTAACCAGAATGAAGAAGTTGGGGCAGTGCAAAAACACAACCCTTTAAGCAAAGTAAATGACCTCTGATGGAGAAGCACTTCTGTACTAAACTTCCTGAAATACCAGCTGACCAAGTGCAGCCAATACAGCCAAAAAGGACAAATAGAAGGAGATTGTAGCTTTGTGGTTTACGTTAGCTTAGTTCATTGTTTAATTCTGAATTATATTGTTAGAAAGAGCCTGTCATTAGTGTATCAAAATAGAGACCTTTCAATGAAATTAGCTTTCAGCAAAGCTAAAGATTAAATGGAATATTGTGGATATGGACCTCAAAATATAACAGAACTCAGTACTAAAGCTTTTAAATTTTCACTGATTTCTACATCTAGAAAAGAGTTAGTGCTGAACCATGTGAAACAAAACATTTGTTTCTGTGCTAACATTTTTAAAGAAAAGTAATTTGCTTCTTAACTATAACCTTAAAAACAGCTTGTTCGGTTTCAGTGAAAGAAACACAAATGTCAGAAATTAATTTTCGTAACAATTTCTTCTTTATTTAGAGAACTACAGGAAAACAAAAACAGTTCCCTCACACATTGCCTGGCAACACAAAAGTCCCTAGTAATGTTTTAATCAGAAGACATTCTCATTTACTTTGTCCCATTAATTCTAATCCTGGACGACTCCTTACAGGAAACATTACCAAAAGCAGACGAATGAATAAAAATCTGTCTTGCTATTGGCAGCAGACCAGTAAGCAAAACACTTATTTTGAACAATTCTTCCTTGAGATTACTTGAAGTTTTTCCTCATCATTCTTTGCCTTTATAAGCTACAAAAGGCATTCAGTCTTTTGATTAGCAACAACCATTTTAAAACTCCAATAATTTAATTAAAATCCATGAGGATTATCTCAGCTCTGTGGTATTCTAGTGCTTTAATGCACAGCTAATTTACAAAAGAATGCTTAAATACAGTTTAAATTTTGTTTGTTCTTGTTCCGGGATTTTCTTCGGTCCCCTGAAAGGAGATTTCTTCTGGCCCTCTCTTCCTGGGAGTCTGCTAAGTCTACACAAGATGGTCTGAATCCATACAAAGTTTGTCTTGCTTATTTTAAATCTAAGACTGAAATGCATTTTTTATATATACAAAACGGATCATTACTGAATCACCATTATGAAAACTACACATCCATGTTCATATGTTCTGAAGTTTCAGACTAGACAGGATCAAACAGCGTCTCTGCCCAGTGTATACCAGGGCAGAAATTAAATCTGTTACTAGAATTTGGGCACAGTAAATTTGTTTAAAAGCCAAAACACTGCCAACCCAATTCTCTCAGGGGATTATGGTAACAAAAACTCAGGCACTTCTTGATGCTTACTGTTAACAACTTCCTTGTTTTCTTGACTTATGCCTTCATGTGAGTTTTCCATTCCACTCATCTCTACCTCACCTATCCCTGACACCTTCTGTCCCAAAGTGTATTTCACTCATCTTGATTCAGCTGCAACTTATTTGGAAAACATCAAAGTTTCAGTTGTTTGGTATTTTTCAGTTCCATCAGTAAAGGATTTTTTTAATCCCAGAGAACTGTGTGGATTTCATCTCAATATATAAATCTGAGTAAATGTTCCTGTCTGAAATCACTTCTACCATTGTGCAAAGCTGGGTTCTGAGAAACTGTTATTTGCTTGACATTAATATTTTGGGGACAGCAGCCATCTGAAGGAGAGATTGTGTAAGAAACTAACACATGCCAGATAATTGCCTTATTTCAAAATTACAGAACAATATTTCGTTAGATGAAGATGTTTGGAAGCTTTTCCTGGGATGATAAAATATGTATTTGAAAATGTATTTGCTAGAGTTCAGTCTTCAGGATCATCTAGATTTGAACTAACTGTCTTCAATATTTGAGCATTGTAGTCATATCAAATGCATGTACTAATGAAGTACCCAAAACCCCCATCAAGATAAATCACCATTCAGTTGGTAGCTTGAAATTCAGTATCTTTTCTATGACTACTGTCATTATAACAAACAGGAAAACAAAAACCAAAACAAACAAGCAAACAAAATACTCAGGGAAAAAAACAGGATAGTAGTATTTTAGTTACTAGAGCACAAGTTTGAAAGTAAAGGTTGCTACTAGTATTTCTTACAAAAATATGAACCTGGGAACTTTCTGGCAATTTCCCCATCTTCAAGAAAGCTTCACCTACTGTCAAGTTGCCTATGCATGTTTACTTTTCACTTTTTTTTGAAAGTACACATTGAGGGTCACCCTCAATGTATTTGCTCGTGACCAGCTTGATGGAGAAAACACAAAGATGATTTTATCTGTCACTTAAATGTTCCAGATTCTTGTAGGATAAACTTGTAGTTAAACTTCTGTCAAAATCCACTAGTGTTAGCAAAGCTGCAAGTTCTAATGTCAGCAGGCAAACAGAATTTTAAGTCCTATAATGACTACTGCTGTACTGGGAGGTTTTTAATCCAAATAGTGCTGGAAGTAGCATGAACAGTATCATTACAAACTGTGCTATTAACTTAGCTCACTGACAACCACTCCAGTAAATTCATGAGTTGCAGAGAGTTTGTAGACATACAAAATATGAAAAACATAAAGCTTTATCTGCACCTGGGGTATCAAATACAGCAGTTATTTGGGTTAGTGCATGTGTGCTGAACTGCTGCCACCCTGCACAGAAGCAAAGCACTTGTTTGCAAACCCTCAGCTCCTACTATCTGCGAAGAAGAGTACTACCTCAAGACTTTTTACTCTCCCTCAAATGTGATTTGCCTCCCTCTATCTCTATTAACTGCCAATGCTTTTGCATAAAGCCATCAAACCTCTGGAGGATTGTTCTTTGCAGAACACATCATGCTGTTTTGTTTAGTCTAGTTTTAGACTTTTGTCCAGAACTTGCTGATACCTATTGCATCTCTTTGCGAATTATTTTACTGCCAAATGTCTCCCCACATTGACTTTTTGCTTCCTGAAGGCGAGCCTCAAGGTTTTGCTCAATAATTTTCTAACAGTATGTTTTATTTCTTATAAACTTTTTAAAAAGTACCAATTAAATCAACAGGTAAAAACCAAAGCAAAACGAAAACCACAATGGAATTGTGGAAGTTGACAATGAACATGGGTTTAAAATTTAAAAAATGGAAAATAAGTTCATCTCTACACCTAAACACAACATAATGGTGCAGATGTAGCTTTTGAGTAAAAATCTGACTTCTGGAAGCTAAGACAACAAACTAGGCTAGTCCCTAGCCTGTGGAAAACCTGACTTGTCAGAGTAAATGCAGAGTAATGCTTACACTTAACATCCTCTAACAAGACAGGTTTTCCACAGCTAGGCAAACAGTCTGGCCTAGCTCATCCTTGGTAACATGGGAAGTAAAATTATATCGAGTTTAGCCCTGATCTAAATATAGCACTCTTCTATTTACGCTGTTTCAAAGTGCAAAAAAGCAAATGTGGGTTGAATTTACTTCTCATTATGTGGGGTTTTTTTAGTCTTGAGGAACTAGGAATCTATACTACACAGTCTCCATGTCCCTGTATGCCATCCCATGCTATTAGTCTCCAAGACTCCACATACTTCAGATAATGTTGTTGGGGTTTTTTTAAATTTAATACTGATTTTATTTCTGTTTTCTCTAAAAATAAAAAAAGTCTCTGAAGTGAGACTTCTGACTCTAACCAAAACCCACATTCATCACAGACTTTACCATGCATAATCTTTTGATAAAGATTTACATTTCCCTCTTAACCCACTGAAGTAAAATTATCACTTCCAGTTCTTAAGTAGGTGTTGTGACTTCCGCTCTGTAGCATATATTGGTATTAAAAAAGACCTGCAACTGATGCAAGTCTGCTCCTCAGCAAAGAATTAAGGATTCAGTGGACGAAAGAGGATAAAGAGTGGAAAGTAGAGGAACTTGTGAATATGTTCTGTCCTGGAACCTAACTGAAATAATGAAGAATTTCATTGTGAAAGCAATAAAAATGATTGTTTATAACATCCTTGACTGACTCTTTCCTCCTCTTGTATATTGATCTCAAAATGTTCCTGTCTTTTGGTGTGAATTCTGCAGTACTATTGTCTTTTTCCTTCCAAAATCACTTCCCCAAAGTGCAAGCTCCAAAGAGAGTAAAATTTTTAAATGATATCTACAAAACAGAACAATTAAATGTAGCTATCTTGTCTTCACTAACTTCTAGACAGTCAAAAGTTACAATCCTGGTTTTTTTAATCTTTTATACATTTCCCTTTCTGTTCCATCATTTCCAATAAGATAAAGACAGAAAACAAAATGAAACAAGATTAACTCATAATTCATGGAAACTATAATGAACTGCAAAATTAGGAATACTGTTTCATATTGATTTTCAGTTGGTTTGCCTAGACTGTTTACCACTGCAATGCCTTGAAATGTATAAAGTATTAGAGTTTAAATACGGAAACTGACAACAGTAAAAACTTTTCCACAGCTAATACCCTTTCAGGAGGATATGGTAGCATCTACAAGTCACTATGTCCAGTTCTTTTTATGGCATTGTGTCACAATTGTTCCTTGGTCACAATTTTTAAGTAACTAACTACATCAGAGATATAAATACATAAAATGATGGAAGTGTCAGCATATTTGTCAATAGTGGGTCTGTTTCTTACAAATACAAAACATGGGATTTGAACACAAAACCTACTTTAAAAACACACCAACTATTGCAGAGGTATACACTCTAAAGCATCAGTTGTTCTCCTTCTCATCCCTGAGTGTTATATTCCTCTATCAAGATAAGACTCCTTATATTTGCATTTCAGTCATTCTATCATTCTGATTTTAGTGAAATTATCAGAGCACATTGCCATGGTAAGTTTTTTTATGTGTATTTTCACTTGACTTGTCCTACAACTGAACCAGTGGGACAGGGTCATCCACTATATGAGCAATAAGGGTGGAAAAATCCAGAAATATTAGTAGCAGAAAAAAGCAATATGCAAAAAACCCAGATACTGCTGCCTCTTGATTGAAACACTTTAGATTAATTTGATTCTATTTGATTAATTATATTCTAAAATAATTAGATTCTAATAATTAATTAGGTATTTATCAAAACGCTACTAGTGGTACATCATGAATAGTGTGGAACAAATACACAATTTAAGATAATGGACATCATCAAGCCCAAATCTACTTTTAGCAGAGAACAGTTTTACTATAAATACTTACACTTCATACACTTAAGTCACATAATTTATAAATATTCTAGTACTTTAAAATAAGTATGATTTTTATATGTGAATTAATTTAATGACACCTATAATACATTACATATAATACTAAAACAATATGAAATTAGTGTTTTACATGCTTATTATATTTCTTTTATATACTACAGAACTATATTAGCTACCTTGGTGATGTGGGTAGATAGAATTGGTATCACCAAATGCAGTGTACATGGTCACCTGACACTACGCTCAGTGCTGAGAAATAGTTAGACTACTTCTATTTTCATCACCAGTACATATTAGAAATGTCAGAGAAGTTCTTCCTAATATTTCTTGTTTCTCTCCATTCACCATAAAATGACCTTCAGATAAGCAGTTCAGGTTGCTCACATCGTGCACATGGTTAGTTCGAACGGGGTATCAGCAAGACTAAGCAATTAGTTGCTGGTGCTCTTTAAAGGAGGCAGTTTTACAGTACCTCAAATAGCTTCTAATCCACCTGAAAAGATGTTTAAGATAATTTATGATACTGTTTCTAAAATACTACATATAAATTAAACTAAAAATTTTAGTAACTGACATTTCTGCAGCTGATTATGTACTAAACCATGTCTATTAGGAAAACAGTGGTAAAGTCACAGTTAAAACAGTAGGAAGCCCAGCATTAGCACAAGAGCCAAAGCACCAGAACAAATGACATCTCAGCTCACTTCACTGCTGTGCCTCATATAAGTCAATTCATCAAATTGCTGTTTGTCAAACTGCTGGACAACAAATCCTTTCCAAGTTAGAAGTACGATGAAGATATATCATTATGTATCAATGTGGATTTGCATTCGCATGATGCAAAGTCTTTGAACTCACAAAAGTGACATTTTCCATCCGTATTCTAGGCTCCTCAATAAAGCAATTTTGTACATTAGAATTTGAAAATACACTTAGCTTACTGTACTTTAGCACATTTCGGCTATGTGCAAAATAAAAGGACATCAATAACATCACATCTCTTGTATTGAATGCAAACCATTTTTATCTCTCAACTTGCCATGCGTATGCCTTGTGTGTTTGCATGTTTTCTACTTCATGAACGTTTCACCACCATCAGGTTTACAGTACATGCTGTACCAAATTCTGATCCCAAGATCCAGACTGGAAAGTCAGATTAAAAATTAGAAAACCCTTCAGAGTTGGGAGACAAAGCAACTTTTAACAACTGCTTCATCAAGTTTACAGCTATAAGGGTCTCTACAGTATTACTTCTCTGTGTTTTCAAAGAGGATTTCCTACTAGTGATTGGCATGCTGTACCATTTCAGATTCTTCAGCTATGGAAAAGCACAGACAAGCACTTTTCCTTACACATAGTGTTGCACCACATACATAGTGAATCACACTGCCATCACAAAACTGCTTATCATAACTCTGATAAGGTCAGGAAAACTTTATCAGAAAGTCTGGTTGAAGTCATGATCAACCTTCTTACTGTGTAGATGTAGCTCATCATCAATTACTCCATGGAACCTCTCTATACACAGACAGTGAAAACCCTCATGGAAAATCTACTTTCTGCCAGTTTACCAAATTCAGGCCTCAGAGAGTAGAAAAGCTGACACTTGGCCAGCTAAATGTTATCGGCTACATATGCTTGAGCTTATCCCCTGATGCTGTTGATGGAACGGAGTTGCTACCCTGATCTTAAAGCACATATTAAAACTAGAGAAAAGATACACAATCATTTGGTCAAGCTTGTAACACGTTCTCAGGTATTTAAATAAACCAAGAGTCAGTTTCTGGCTGATCCACTGTAATATCATGTATTCATGTTGGTCTCAGACTCTGGGTTTGGGCAACTGCTTTTCCTTCAATATCAATAATAAACAAAGTGCAAACATAAATAGAGAACAAAAATAAGAAATGAGGCTTTATTAGAGGAAAAACAGCACTTAAAAGTTTTTTGCAGGATTTAGGTATTTTAAAATTTTCATTAGTAAAACTACTGCAAAAGAGACACTTTCAACAAGAAAGCAATAATGCAGGCTACCCAGAAATCCTGTGTTAGCAACAGTGTCACTCCAGAATCCCAAAACTGAACACTGGGTTCCTGTTCAGGGACGGACATTTTACCATAGTGTTCCACAAGCTTTTTGATCATAGCTGCCCTGCATGGTTTTACATGAAGGAATCTTTATAAGGCAGCACTAATGACTGCTTGGCAATTTAGTCCTAAAAAAGTAAAAGTTCATTTCTTGATCTTCATTCTCATCATGCCCTGCTGGAAATATTCTCCTCTATGTTTTGTTATCATGAATGAGATATATTGCTAGCACTTAAATAATGCCTCATCAACAGCAAACTATTTTGCAAATATAGTAATTCTACATATTTGAAAGCATTTTGAGTATTATTTCTGAATTTTTTTGTTTCTATCTCCAAAATGCTCATCACTCTTACCTCACTGACAAAAACAGCACTACCCCATCAGCACAGTGAATCCAATTTTGTCTTTTCAAATTTCTTTACTGAATATAAGTAATAACTTCTTTCATTGTTTTCATTATGCTCAAAGGAGATTTTTACAACATTTTTAAAAAGCCTTGTCACTTCTTTGTACACTAACTGAATCTACAGACTACTAGTTATTTGTAAGGGTCCAAAAGAAAACTTCTAAATGCAAATAAGTGTTGCCTAGGAAAAAAAATCCAGTATCTTTCCTTTTCTCATCCTCACTTGCAGTAATAGCTTTTTGACATATCTGGTAAACTACAGGTTCCCAAAGAAAGGATGTGCATTTTTGTTTAATCTACGTCAAGATGGTGCCAAGTGAAAAATATGTTTATTGGATTAACACCAATAATTTAAGGCAATGGATTCCATCAACCCCAAATCTACTTTTAGCAGTTTTCTTCATATATACACATATATATATAACCACATATGGGGAACAAAGAACCCAAAAGACAGAAAGAATCTACAAAGTCCTACATATTTTAGAATTCAGTGCCAAGAAACATTCTTAAGTAATCTTTGTGATCCTCACACAACCCTGACCCCTTGTTAAGTTCTGTGGATATGTAGTAGTTACATTCAAATGTATGATTAAATCATAATTAGTATATACAGTTTTAAATGATTGTTCCGTCTGAGTATTTTAAATAATCTCTGGTTTGATTTCAAAAAGATTGGATATGGAAAAAATGAAGTTTCTGGATAATACAGGAGTCCATTTTATTCAAATGGAACTGTTCAACCAATAAAGTATTGTCCTCACACCTGGGAAGGTAAAATAAATGGTGTATGAATAGAACAATATCTGTGAAAAAAAATTACAAAAAATACATAGGCTGTTTGATTTCAACCAGCAAATGCATCACAGATTACAGAAATAATTAAATAGAAATAGATATTCTCCCACAAATGTAATGCTACTATATTAAGTACTTTTTTATCTATGCACAAAATCTCATAACATACAAAAAAATCTCAAGATAGAGAAAATCCATGAAATAGAAAAAGCCAGCTATTTCAAATCATGCTTTAGTTTCTCATAAAGATCAGTAATGTAAGGAAATTATATGAAAAGCAGAGTTTTGACCAGAAACTTTACTCACAAAATTTAACATCTTATTTGCATGAATTATTATTAAAAACCTTGCATGTCTGTAGTAGGGCTGAAAAATTTAAAAGGTAAATAATTCCTTTACACTCAAGAGAAATGACAGGCAGAGGGGTCATTTCATGGAAGCAATATGTCTCAAATTTATATGATTGCCAGTGTGAATTTTAAATACTAATTTTTATTGCATTTAAAATACAAATACTCTGTTTCTCCTTATAGAGGAGCAATTTCCCACCATTATTTCTGATACGAAATTTTTTAAAAAGGTATTTGAAATCCATATAAAATCAAATATCTATCAATAAATGGAATTATTTCAGTGCTGATAATTATATAGTATACTGCAATGAAAATAAGAAGTCCATCAGCCCATCTCTAAAGAACCCCCTGCAGTCTCACACTTCCTACACAAAAACAGGTACAACTGTATTTGTTCATTTTGCCAATGCCCACACTGCTCACTGCCTGACACTGTCTCCCAGATTCAATAACCTGTATATTTTCTGATTACAGTCAGGTTTCTGATGTACATTCTTGAACATTCTTTGAAAATCCCTACCAGAAAACCCAAACACTTCCTCAACAGACTCTCAAGTCTGTGGATTCATTTAAAAATTAAAATTATGAAGTTGCTACGTAAAACCTAAGACTTTTGTTTATGTAACTGCATTGATCTCTCATTTGTCTCTAAATAAGTCTATATCCTTAACCTGGTAAGACTCTGCAAATATAGACTTTGAATAGTCCGTGAAAATAACTTTAAAATGTTCCTTGTATTAAGTTATATTCCTTCTTAACATTTCTCATTAAAATAATTCTGCTGAACAGTAATGTAATATGTTTTTGAGCAAGTTTGTCTACTGCAAACAGAATGGATACTAAATTTAAAAACAGATGAAATCTAAAATTGACAGAATCAAATTCAAAGAAAATATTACAACATTATTATATAGGTAAAAAGCAAAACTAAAATTTATTTTAAAATACAGTACTCAGAAATTACACTACGCTTAGTATTAAAACTTCAGCTCCCTGGCCTTTTTGAAAAAAATATTTGGCTGATTTAGCAAAATATAGCAAAAAAATGTAAGGCAAACCAAGAGACCAACCAGCAGAGTCAGTGAAACTTACATGTATTCCTGCAAGTGACTTAAGAGCTTTGCAGCCTAACACAAATATTTCTAGTAGTTTTCTCATGAAAGAGAAAACATGGCACTGCCTCAGATGTTCACTTAGAGAACAAGACCACTTTGCAAATATTTTCTGTTAAAGGAAGAACATGAACATATGCTTAAAGTAGAAAGTAACAGCACAGTGAAACAAAAAATCTAATTATATTATCATGCTAAGCTTTTACTTTTCCAATATTTCCCTTTTCATTTGGAGAGAGATAAACTCTATAAAGTGGAAAATCTATGTATCACAACAAGAAAATACAGGATGCAGGTTTTTTATTTTAAGGAATCCTGTCCATTCGAACAATGGTTTTGTTAAATACATCAAACAGAATTTTGAATATCCTAGTTCTGGCAGGATCAGATAAAAAATCAAAACAGGAGACAAAGCCTAAAAAACAGGATTTGTTTTACTGCTTTATCTGTTGAACCATATAAAAGTCTGCTCTTGTATTCATATTCAAAATCTCAGTGGACAAGGCATATAATATAATCCAAAAAGACAAAATAAACATAGGTATTGCTACTGTTTCATTACACTTGCAGCTTGACTTCGCAATTTAATGACTATTTGGAATAAGTCAAACACATTTATTGTTATTGTGACTTGAAATAGTTCAATGAAATTTTAAATACTTCCATAACTCCCATGAAGCCAAAACTCTGCAACTCAAAAGTAAGAAAAATTTCATTAATTCACAATGACAAAAAAGTCAAAAAAAAATCTTATCTGCCTATCATTAGTCCATACCCACAATATTTTCCTTTGAACACCATTTATACTTTTGAAAACAAGTTGTGTAGTGCACAAAATTTTTATTTAACTCTGCCTATCTGGAAAGATTAACTGATAAACAGAAAATAATAAATGGCAAAAAAGTAAAATAAGACAAATACTAGAAAAATAAATTAAGGAAGAACTTTGTCAATATCCACCGTAATATTGAAACAAAGTTGACAAAACAAAACAAAACAAAACAAATCACTACAGTGACAATATTTATAGAAATGAGTAATAAATAAACCGTATGCCCTAGTGTCTAGAAGACATATTTCAGATAATTAGGAACAATGGCATCATATAGTACCTTCCATTGCCCTTTTAAAGAAGACTTTACAACTTCCACAGGTAAGTACTCCATAGTGGCAACCTGAAGCCTCATCACCGCAGATGAGACAGATCTTCTGGGGTAGTGACTCGAAACTGAACTGAGAACTTTGGCTGGTTTCCGTATCTGGCCTTGAGAAGAAAAAGAATTAAAAGAAATGAAAGATCTACCTTTTGTAGTTAACTACTTACCCGTATTAATGGATTTGATATTAAAGACTTCGTTTTAAAATCTGCAATCAAGATACAGAAGGACATGAAAAAACTGAAGTATGATTGCCTTTCTGCTTAATGGTTTGTCTCTACTATGGTAATACAGGAACATATTGCAAAAAAAAAAAAAAAAAGGCATAAAGTTATATTTTAAACCATTTAGCAAAAAAGATACCATCTAGACTCTGTTAAAATGTTCATCTTCCTCAGATCAACAACTCTTGTGAATGGAGTCATAGTGATGATTTTTTTTCCTGTACAGAGACAGAATCAGATAGAAGTCAATTGAATTTCAAAGGCCTCTTTTATATGGGAAATATGAAAATTCATTTCAACTAGAAAAATCTTTAATAATCAGTTTTTCACCCCCCATTCAGCTGCCGAGTTTTCAGCAGTAACTAGTCTGATGGGGTTATCAAGAGTATTTCCAATTTGTCTTCAAGAAAAGGCAGACTAATCTAGGTAACCACTGCATTTACTAAAAGACAGGATTTCCACTGAAACTGTGACATTGCATGCACCTTTTGTTGCGTCTATTTCTAGGTAACGCACATCTCAGCGTGATAGTATTCCATTTCATTCTAGCAAAGCAATATTCAAGTGTTTCAGTTTTCTTTTTCGTGTGAAATCAAGTGCTTTTGTGAGGGTTTTTTTGGTTTGGGGGCGTTTTTTTGGTTTTTGTTGGGGTTTTTTTTGTGTGTGTGTGGTTTTGTTTGTTATTTTTCAAACACGGAGCACTATTTTGGAAAATATTTAGATATTGATGAATACCGTATCGCTGAAAGTGAGAGCAAGCTAGAAAACCTGCACGGCCTCCCCGGGGCTCGGACACAGGGTGGCCCTGAAGTGCCCCAGCGACAACAAACCAACATCACTGGAGCATCATCGTGCCCAAAGCCGCCAGGTACCACCTGCGGAGCCGGAGACCACGGCGTGCTCAGGCAGCGCAGGGAATGCGAACGGGGCTACTTAAAAGCCCAAAAAGGCCCTCGCCGAGAGAAACTTCGCCGGTCCTTTCCTCAGCATCCCCTTAATATCCCCCCGAGGCGCCCACCGCGCGGCACGCCCGCCCCTCCGGAGGAGGAGGCGCGGAGCTCTCCCGCCGCGCAGCGCGACCCCCCGGCCCCGTCCCTCAGCGAGCGCCCCGCCGCCCCTGCCTTACCGCGCGTAGCCGAGGTACGGCGGGCAGAGCTGGGGCAGGCCCTCCTTGAGCACGGCGGCCGGGAAGCCCAGCGGCTGGTGCCCGTTCAGCCCCAGGGCCGGGTAGAGCCCCGGCGGCGCGGCCGAGGTGGAGGGCAGGCTGTCGGGCGGCGCGGTCGGCCCGTAGGCGCCGGCCAGCAGGCTGGGCTCCGCCTTGTACAGGACGCACTCCAGCGAGGGCTCCTGCCCGGCCCGCGGNNNAGAAGGACCAGGGCGCCGCGGCCAAGGTGGAGCTGGCATGAGCCGCGGGCGCCAGGAAGGTGTCCAGGACGGTGTCCAGGGAGTCCTTGACCGAGAGGGAACCGCTCCCTGGCTGGTAGGAGAGGGAGTCCCGGCCGTTCTCCTGCCCCAGATGCTGCTGCTGCGGTTCTTCCTCCTCCTCCTCCTCCCCTTCCTCCTCCTCCTCTTCGTCCTCCTCCTCGTCGCTGCTCTTGGGGTAAAGCAGCCCGTCCAGGGTGATGTCGATGGACTCCGCTTCCTCGCGGAAGGGATCTCGGCCGGGCTGACCCTGCAGCAGGACCGCCCCGTCTGTGGGAGGCGGAGGCGCCCTGGGCTCCTTGGCTTTCACCTCGGTCATGCTGGCCCGGGGCAGCGATGGACGCCTGCAGGTCTCCGGCAGCGACAGAGTACGGGCGGCCGGGCAGCGACGGGATGCGAGCAGCCGGACGTCTCTTTACATCCTGGACGTGCCCGCTGTGGCGTTGGTGCTGGTCCTGCTCACATGGTGCTGCTCTCAGAGGGACGGCTCTGCCCCGGGCCCCGCCGCCGGGACGGGGGTCACTGGGAGCCGGGGGCGGTGCAGCCTGGAGGGGGAAACGATGGGAGCGTGTGCGGGAGGCGTGCAGGAGAGCAGGGTGCCTGCCAGGCTCCGGCGGCGGCGGACAGGCTGACTCCGCGCTCCGCTCGTCCCCCGACTGCTTCCCACCGCCCGGGCGGGCTGGCCGCCGGCTCCACGCCCCCCCGCCCCGCCCCCCCCCCCCCGCCCCTCCTCGACTCCAGCCCCGTCCCTCACGGAGGGTCTGCGCTGCCTCTGGGAACCGCTGCTCTTCCAGCCGCACTTCCATCGGCTCCTCCTCCACTCCGCCTGTCCCCCTCCCATCGCTCACCGTGCCCGCGTCCCTTTCCCATCGCATCCGGCGCCCTGTGCCTCCGGTCACGCTTTTTGGCTTCTCCTGATCATGTCCCTGTCTTCTCATCCCTTTCCTCCACCTCTTATGCCGGTGCTCCGTCCTCTCGCTTCACCATCGCAAGAAGTGCAGCTCTGCACTGAGCAGAGGGCACAAGCGTCTGGTTAGGTCCTGCTTTGGAGACCAGAGAGAAAGACAAGCTTTACTTATTTGCACTGACGGCTCCCTTTTGTCTGTTTTTCACTGTCCCCTTCAGACCTTCAATGTAGTTTTTCGTGATTAAGCTCTGTTCCAGAACTCCTCATGATAAAAATCCTTTTTCCAGTAGCAAGGAAACCAAGGCATTGTAAAGCTCTTTATGAGACATTACAAGACGTCAAAGCATCCTCTGCACCAAGAATCTTTTATGCAAAAGTTTGGAAAGTGGGGCATTCATTGTTTCTAAATTTTAATTACTTTGTCAGGGAAATGAGAGGACATTTTAAAAGGACTGGCTGGCCAGCCTGCATATAGCAGGTTGCAATTCAGCCCAGGTTTGTTCTGACGAAGAATTCAGCCCAGGTTAGTTCTGACCAAGAAGCCGTCACCAGCTAATTGCTGGCTTTTTTGTAAAATGCTGGCTTTGTAGCAGAAGCCATTCAACTCAATAAGACAGCTATTTTGCACCACTACAGACGGCTACTAACATGAGGGGGAAAAAAAAATCAAACAAACAAACAAAAAAAACCCCCCCAAAAAACAAAACCCAAAAGCAACCAATGCAATATGTATAGTATAGTATTAGTATATCTTTCATTGTATAGAAATCTCAGGAAATAAACTTTAATTGAAAGATACCGAGAAAAAATCGATGTAGGAGTAGTCCTCCTGACTTTAAGTAGAATCAGTGTGTTTTTTAAGAGATAAAGTGTGCTCTTAAATGCTTGGTTATGCCCTGTAGGTGTAACATGCTTTTCTGAAAGAAGACAGCTTTCTTTCCAAAAAAACCTGTCATCACCACGAAATACTTGCTTTTGTTGTTTTACTTTCCAAACATCTTCAGACTGAAGAGGACAGATTCTCAGGGAGAGAAACATAACTCTAGGAGATTATTTCAGTTTTATGAAATCATATAAAGCAAGTTTATAGAAGCAGTGGCTTCACATAAACCTTATTCAGTGTAGTGTGTACTTTCTACATTATTCTTGTCAAAGTACTACTGGCTTATAGATTGCTTTGGGACTCTGCTTTTTTATTCCTTTAAGAATAAATAGGAGAAAATCTTTATTTTTTTGTATTCAAAGAATTTTGGCAATGTGATAATAAATAGAATTTTAAAACTCAGATGTTATTGTGAGCATCTCTATATACATTAAGGAAGTTCAACAGAATGGGGCACTTTCAAGTACAGGTGTTGAGTATAGGAATATTTCTTGAACAGCAGTGTTTCACTCTGCTGATGTTGCATGGGAAAGAACTGTTTGTCCAGTGAGTACCAGGAGCTGAAGATGTTTTTCACAAAACCTATCAGTGAAACCAATGTTAAAAGAATCATTTAAGAGGCACCATCCAGTTCTGTAATGACATGACATTAAAATCATTTGAAATGCTTCAATGACTAATGAGTTTCTGTTTTTCATGCTACAAAATTTCTCCATTCTCCAAAACCTGCCTTTTCTCAGAGGAGAGAGAAGTTCATTTCCAATACTGTTCCTCTCCATGCTCGTTTTGGTTTTCCCCTGATGTTGCATGTTTGCTCAGCTGGTTGTCATGCCTTTTATTGCCACTCCCTTGCCTTCTCATTTCCACTTCCCCATATGCACACAGCATTTGTGGCCTGCGTCTTTACAAAAATGTGCTCCAAAGACGTGTTTCCTTACAATGACTTCCCCCCTTCCTACTGCTTCTGGGCTAGGAGAGGTAAAGAGCCACAGACGGCCTGAATAGAGGGTCCTGAAAGGAAAGCGGCTGGAGCAGTTTCCACTCACTGCTCTCATGACTTGTTTTCTAAAATTCTACACTAACAAGGCCATGAGACTGTAAACACCTACATATTTACCAGACATATTAATGTTTGCTACTTACATTATTTTTCTAAATGTTAGCAGTTAAATATTGTCCAAGTTTTCGGCTGTGCTTCCTAATTTCATTTTTATGACCTGACAAATGTACTCAAATCTTTAATGGTAACAATAATTGTGCTGAGTTGTCATTGCTTAAGGAAAATATTGGGGTTCTTTAGGAAATTCATTGGACTCAAGTGAGTGGAATATTGGCTTCACATGATTTCTATGAACTTTCACTGGAAAATTTTGCTATTTTCTTTACATCATTCTGTCCATAATCCTTGTGGCCCATCCTTGGAAGTGTTCAAGGTCAATGGTAGGGTTTTGAGCAATGTGATCTAGTGAAAGGTGTCCCTGTCCCTGAGAGGGGATTTGGAATTAGGTGGTCTTTAAGATCCCTTCGAACCCAAGGTGTTCTGTGATTTATTTCTTTTGCTCTTAGATTTTCTCACATCATTTGGAAGCTTTCCCTGATATTGCTATGGTACCGCAAGTTTTTCAATAGGAACATTTCAAAGTATGCCCTATCAAATTTTTTTTGCACTCTACTGTTTTAATTTCTTAATTTTGATTTATTCATTATGTTGTTATGTCAATCAACGTTAAAGAAAAACAGGTTTTGTATGGTGTATCTACAGCTAGTTTTCATTTGCAAGCCATGAAAATTGAAACTGATGTTTTCAATTCAACCTAAAAAGGACCTTTTTTTTATATTCAGTAATATTTTACTGAATAAAAAATTGTCAAAGAGCAAACAGTACGAAAGTACTTATGAACAGACCTATTTTGAAACGAAAGTACTTATGAACAGACCTATTTTGAACTGAAAAGTAAAACATTGGAAATTTGATTAATACTCTTGCATTTTTTAAATTCTATCAGAATGTGAAAATATATCTGAGAGCTCGAATAAGTTGTCTATTTTATTGCTCTGTTCAAGAACTGTAAATGAGTAAAAGCTGCACTGAACAAAATTTCTCATCTGTCTTGCTTTTCAGCACAATTCTTGTGTAAAATGTCAACAAGAAGAGCAGTAGAATTGTACTGAAAACTCCTACTGTAATGCTGTAGATTTGTACTTAATTTTTAAGTTGTTCCTGAGCATTTGTTTGACCATTCAGCCATTCATCTGCACACTTTTAAGCAGTAAAAATTTTGATAGACCCTTTAAAATATTTCTAATGGTTTTGACTTAAATAAAAAGATAGTGTTGTGTGAGAAACAAGACAAGTACACAGCCTGCTCAAACAGTACAAATATCAAAATCACAGACTTTTTCTATGATGACTTTTTCTTAAAAAAATCTTGAAGTATGGGCTGAAGGTCAAAAAGATCTAAGTTCCTTTTCTCACACTAAAGTGTTCCATTTGTATGTCAAGATTGCTCCATATAAACAGGTAGTGAGCTAGTGTTTAAATCCAGAAAAGGACAGATTGATTACACTGAATTAGTGTCTTGGCCCATACGGGCCTTTTTTCCAACATTATTCTGCACAGCCTGTTGGAGAAAAGAACTTATAAGTTAAAAATACTGGTTTCCTTTTTTCCAGTTAATCAGTGCCTCACAGTTTTGTACTATCATTGTTTAGGATATAGTACAACCAAAAATGTGATTCCTTTCTTATAAACAGAGAGGAGGAGAGACTGCTTCAAACAGTTTATGAGCTCATGGTCAAAGCTAAAAAGCAGCTTGCATAAGGAGAGACTTAGAGGCTTTTGCTTCTATCACAGAAGTAACATTTTCATTTTTCAAAAAATAAACATTTGTAACTGCATGAAAAGCCCCACATTTCAGCATGTAGTGTAGACAATAAAATAGTACCGTCATGCAAATAATAGCACATTCTTGTTCTGTTACAGTTTTTGGAGATGTCTTTCTATGGTTTCATCCCTATTCTGTAAAAATTTAGACCCCCAGTTAGCAGGCTGAATTTCACTTACATTAAGGTGCCAGCAGACATTAAATATGTACTTCTCAGAGATAATGATTTTGGAATAGCAGCTAAGTCATGGAAGCACTCAGCATCAGGAATATGATTTGATGGTAACTGTTCCCATCTGAATCCGGTGATTAGGCTTCTACAGTCCGGTAAGAGTCATAGATGTCTGTAGAGACTATTTCTCTGAAGCTCTTCAGACACTTTGTGTCTTTTTAAAGACATAAAGAACATCTTTGATCTGAAGAACTCAAAAAGCCATGACTTTTTTGGCAATGCAGGATCGATGCCTAAATGAAGAGGTATGAATAGAGTCTAAATCCTTAAAATGCAGTATCAATATGCTCTACTGCTTTGTTTAAAATCATAGTTTCAGAAACTGCACTGTAAGCATACTTTCATTTCCTCTAAGCAAGGGCATGCCACACTGTAATTAATCTCTGTGGTCTGTTATCAGGTGTTTTGTTAGCTTAGGCTAAACCATCAGATTTACTAAAAGCTATCAAAACTATTGGTTTACTAAATGCAAGAGTGTATTGAAACATATTGTAAGTGCAAAAGGGATTGGCAAACAGTGAGGTATGTGGCAAAGAAGGTAAGCAATAGAGCTGTAAAAGGAGTTGAGGGAAAGGGAGCTAATCATAGTGCATGTTACATAATATTTTCCTCTCAGGTGCTAAAGTTCCCACAGGGATAATGGCAATATGGGAGGTGCAGTGGGCTGTGAGACACTTTTATCTTTATAAATTGTCTAAAGGGAGGAAACAGATGAGTGTTGGGTTACAGTCACGAAAATGGTAGCTGTTTCTGCTATAGGAGTCATATATTTTATTTATTGTTCTTTGTTTATGTTTTTGCTAATGCTCACTGAAATGCAGAATATAATACACTTGTAGCTGAGCAAATAAGCAGGAGCATGAGGAGTGAAAAAAGAAAAAAAAAAGAGAAAAGAGGCTTTCTGCTTTTCTACTCGACAGAGAATGTCGTTGCTTCCTGGATGACATCCTCAAAAACTTTCTCAAATATTTTGTCAATGAATGCATCACCTTGACGTATCGAAGGGCACATGCTATGCTTCCCTCAAGGTCTAGCTGGGGGACTTTTACTCAAACCCACCATCTTCCTCAAAGTGGTTTTGTTCCGGTCCCACCTCAGGAAAAAGAAATAAACGTTGCTTTATATAAAACATGATATTCTATTATTTGCATATATGAAATACATATTTTATATAAATATGTTAAGTGGCTTTATAAAAATGATTGAACCCAATGCTGCTGGATGGAACAAGATGACATTTTATTACTCCCAGCAGTATAATATTCATGATGTTTCAACAAGCCTTGTTTGCTGGCTGGAGAGTAGGAAGCTGCAACAAATTATATTAAACAGCTGTTAGCATCTCTGAAATTTAGAAAGAAGTAGTCAGTAGATCTTCAGAAGTATTAAAACTAATATTCTGATTGAATTGTGTGTCCGAAGTAATCATAGAAAAGAAGGTAACAAGGGGATAGCAAATACACAAGTAAGTTTGATGATCCAAATTTATGTGAAAATGCTTTTTAACACAGAGATAAAAGAGGGTTGAATGTAACTATGGCACTGTCTTAAGAGTTCAAAAGCTGAATGAAATAGAAGCGATCTTGAAGTTGAGCCGAAGTGGAAGAAATAATTTTCTTTTACTTTGGTGCTGCCTTTGCTGACAACTTTGATTTCATGAGAGACATCATTCCTATGTAAATTCAAGGTATCTTAGCAAGGATTAAATTTTCATCAATTTATTATATTCCCAAGCTTTTCTTCCTGTTTCTATTTACAGTCTAATTGTCCACCAGGAACTTGGTTGTCCAATGAAATTTCAAAGCTGACTCTTCAGCTCTGAATTATCAGTTTTTCATTACCACTTGTTAAAGGCAAGGTGTGGCAACGTAGTATTTTTCCATAATTTGCAGAGAACAAAGCCAAGTGCAGGGTCCTGCACCCGGAGAAGAATAACCCCAGGCACCAGCACAGGCTGGGATCTGACCTGCTGGAAAGCAACTCTTTCTGCAGAGAAGGACCTGGGGGTCCTGGTGGACAACAAGCTGTCCATGAGCCAGCAGTGCCCTCGTGGCCAAGAAGGCCAGAGGGATCCTGGAGTGCATTAGGAACAGCGGTGCCAGCAGGTCAGGGGAGGTGATCCTGCCCCTCTGCTCTGCCCTGGTGAGGCACATCTGGAGTTCTGTGTCCAGGTCTGGGCTCCTGAGTACATGGAGCTCCTGGAGCAGGTCCAGTGGAGACTGAAAAAGATGATGAGGGGCCTGGAGCATCTCCCTTACCAGGACAGGCTGAGAGAGCTGGGCCTCTTCAGCCTCAAGAAGAGACACTTGAGAAGGGACCTCAGCAATGTATACAAGTATCTGAAGGAAAGGTGCCAAGAGGATGGATCGGGCTCTTCTCAGAGGTACTAAGCAATAGGACAAGAGGCAACAGGCAGAAACTGATGCACAGAAGTTCCCCCTGAACAAGGGGAAGAACTTCTGTACTCTGTAGGTGACTGAGCCCTAGAAGAATTTGACCAGAGAGGTTGTAGAGCATCCCTCACTAGATATAATCAATAATCATCTGGACATAGTCCTGTGCCCTGTGCTCTAGGATGGCCCTGCTTGAGCAAGGAGGTTGGAGCAGATGACCCGCTGTGGTCCCTTCCAACTTGACTCCTTCAGTTATTCTGTGAAAAATGTAACTGTGTGGTGAAGAATAGATGCAATGTATGAAGATTGTCTGTGAAGGTGTCCGTGTGTTTGGCAATTCTGGGTAGAAATGCTAAAATGGAAAGGAAGGTGCCCTGTGATGTTAAAATTAAGCAAAGACTGAGGCAGAAGTCCTTCACCTTTTGAATGGTTCGGTTCTATACAGAAGCTGTATAACAGTAAAATCTACTCAATGTATTGCCAAAGATTTGTGAATCAGCCAGGCATTAAAGAATTGTAATATTAGACTCTGAATTTTGCATCAGATACTTGAATGCTATCAATCAGCACAGCTAAATGAGATCCAGTGAAGGAACTAGCTTAAAACCTGTCAAGGGACCAATATTCTTTAATTCCCCCAGTTCAGGGGCTCCCTTCAAGTGTGTTACTGGAGCATAATAAATGCCAGGTCATTGTCTCCTAGGAAGCCTCGAGGACTGTCGCAATTTTTGGGTCTAGATACTTGTCTAAATAGTAAACTGCTGTCAAAGTGTCAGACAAAACCAGTACTTCACATCTGACTGACTGAAGAGGGATAACTTGTTCCAAATTTTTGGGAAAGGAAGCATGACTGACTCGAGAGCAGAAAAATATTGTCAATAACCCCACAACTGGAGATTTGTCATGCAAACATTGTACTTAAACCTGATTAGATTTTATTTTATTACTAATTGTTTAATAAAAAAACAGCTAGATTTAAGCCACAAGCCTGCTAGGCACTGATTTGAATGCGGAACATTAAACAGCAGGAAGTGAAGGAAAGATTTACCCCTGCAAGATCCTGATTGCTCCATTTCTTAAATGAATCAGAGAAAATTAAATTTCATCACTGAAATTTAACATTACTACATGCTATTTATAAATTAAATCAATAGTGAAACTTGTCCGGAATATGAAAAATAAGACGTCACCACTTTATTTAAATGGGATCTTCGGTAAGGTGTGAAGGCTGTCTAAACTAAACTGGGATAAATCCTGGGCTGGTTTGCCACAGAGTAAAACCTTCAAGTTACACAACCTATTTTCATGTTCACCCGAAATGGCAATTTGCAGATGAGTCCCTTAACTTGACATGGAAAGACATAATAGGCATGGTCCCCTGTGCTTTATGCTAACTCCAAAGAAGCAATTTTATTTATGTCAGTAAAGGGCACAGACTTTCTCATGCTGATTTTGACAAGCTCTGGCTAAATTATTCCTTTGTCAGACAGTCTTGTTAGTTCTGTTATTACTGGTAATTGCTGGTGCTGTGTTCATCCCTAGAGGTGTCTACTACTGATCAGAGGCCCGAGTTCTATGTTAAGTATTTAACAGAAAAAAAGGTGTCTTTAAAACCTCACACAGAAAATGATATTAAGTTAAAGTCATCTAAACAGAAGACAAATGTTAAGATCATAGTGCAGTTTGTTCTAGAAATACATGTCAGGGAGATGTTCACTTAATACAACCCTAGAGGAAGACTGAGGCCTGCTACAGCTGTTAATCACTCTCCTCTAAAATTAATCTCAAAATAAACTGCCTTAGAAATTCTGGCCATAACACATCTTACAGGGATATTGTAGAGTGGGATCTTCTCTTGACTTCTCCTATCCTTAGGCTAAGAAATGATGGCTACATTTTCACTTTGGAGGGCCAGTGCACACACAGTGAAATCTAAAACCAAAAAACAATTGTATACTGTGCTGCTAACTGTGGGGCTCTTTGCCATGAAATTAAAAAAAAAATACTATCACTGCTAGAAAAGTAGATGAGGGAGGTAGGAACAAGGTTACCAGAGTGGTGGCAGCTGGTGGAAGGAGGGATGAAGGAGGCGATAAATAGGAAGGAGAAGACCTGGCAGTAACACCAATGCCATGGTTACATTTTGGGTACTTGTTGGAGTTTCTGCTGCAGAGACAGAAGCCTGACTGTCTTGGTTTTATCGTAATATCTTCATCCTATTGTTTTGCATGACTTATTCCCAACAAATCTCATGTTAAACCAGAACATCTAGACTTCTGCAATATTACCGACAAGTAGAGTGCCACAAATCTGTCACTGTCAAATCTGTTAGCCTAAAAATATGAACGGAGAGATTAGACAGAAATAGGGTCTGAAATAGCGTATAAATTCAGGTTTTATTGGAATACAATCAATAAATGAATAGGACATTCGTTCTGAGCTATTGGAAGTCACCAGCAAAAAAAGTGGAGGAGGATAAATAATTCAAATATAAAAATGTTCTTGCATTTTATATAGTTTTATAAATTATATATTATACAAACATGTCTATTATAAATGTTTATATACAATTTAATGAAAATTATATTAATGTATGAAAGTCCCCCAAGTTATTACTATGGATTTAAGGAATATTCTTAACATCCTGACCCTGCACAATGATGTCCAAACTGTAGCATTCCTCTCAGTGCTAAAAGAAAATATTCCTCTTTGGCCCAAAGACAGAATATATGAGTGATATACATGAAATGAGTTTGTTGAAATCTACCAGCGAAACAGGGATCATTTAAGGTTAAAATTATAACTCAAGCGTTTCTTATTTGACTTCATATCTGTTCTTTTATTTGTGCATTTATTAAATCAGAAATGGCATCTTTTCCTTTGTTTTTTTACCTCTAGCTTTTATTACATGAACATTCTGCCATGAGTTGCATTTGTTCAATCTCTTTAGTGTGTTTGTTTTCTCAGTTCAATCCTCTTTCTCCAGTCTTTCAAAACACAGTGCTTAGTCCTGATTTTTAAGTGATGAAAAATTATCAACAGTGTATTTGGGTGAAGTTGCTCTGTCACAAGAGATGAAAAATAAAAATCATGATGAGAGACTGATGCATTTGATATAACAGTTATCAGAAATTACCTGTATTCTAGAAAATGGATGTTGCAGTTTCCAGGTTAATGAGTGATGTTTACAAAATATTTTATTTTTTCGTGTGCCTTGTTGTATTCATCCTTTTACAAAGAAATAGAGAAAATTAGTATGATGAAAACCGCCATGCCTGATCCTAAAGGAAATCTGTATTGGAGCCGCAGCTCTGGTTTTTAGGCATCATTATGAAATAAAAGCAAAAGCAGTTTTTGAGTAAGCAAATTGTAAATGCAAATTCAATCTTAAACCAGAAAATTATCCTAACGTATTTAGATGCCTCTTGTAGACTAATATATTCATCATGCTGTCTGTTACTAATGCAGGACTCCTCTCCTCAGAAAAGGTTTCTGTCTCTTGTATAAACCTCAGCCAATAAATGTTCCAAAGCATTAGCTATTTTTCTGAAAGGATATGAAGAATTTTCCATTTCACCAGAAGGTTAAAAAGGTTTCAAATAGAACAGAATGCAATTACCCAAATAAGAACCAGGTCATAGCACTAGAACTGCTGCCCTGACCCATACAAAAGCAGCAGTCGTTGTCTTTTTTAAATGATGATTGATATTAAAGATGTGACATAGTGACTCAATAGACAGCACTAGAACTGCTGCCCTGACCCATACAAAAGCAGGAGTCATTATCTTTTAAAAATGATGACTGATATTAAAGATGTGACATAGTGACTCAATAGATATCTATACTGTGCAGGAGGGACTTGAACAGGAGTATGAAAAGTAAATTTTCAGGAAAAAAATTAAAAATATTAATTAAGTCTGAGAGTTGATTTTTATATATCTATCCCTCTGAGGCCTTCTACAATCAAAAATGCAAGAACTACGAGGACAAGGAGCAAGTAATCAGGATGTAATTTAGCCTATCATACCAATAAGGAAATGCAACAAAGGAAGCAGACTAAGTTTTTCCTTGTTATTCTTCCAATCTAGTGATGGCTCAGTATAGATCATGGTCTGAGTTTTGAACTTACAACATTCTGTGACAATTGTGAAGTGATAATAGTTTTTTCTTAGACTGACCATGTGATTTTAAAAAGATAATAAATTAATCTCACTGGAAACCAAACTTTCTTGCCAAAGACAGGAATCTTAAAGTTAATCTGAACAAAATCACCCAGACCTTGGTTGGAGGCTGTGTATGCCTTTTGATTTTAAGTGTTTCATAGTGTAAAGCCTTTGTTACAACTCACCCATTAGGAGAGGTGGGAAAGCAGCTTGCTGGTTATGGAAACATAACTCATAGACAAGTGATGATGTGGCAGAGGTCACAATACATGTTGAAAAAATTGATGTACTGGAATGGAAATTATTTTTCTTCCTTTTTGAATTATTGTATGAGTGGATTATTCTAATCCTAAAAATTCCTATATGTTTTATTTCTCAGAAGGAACAAAGGAAAAAAAAGGGGGGAAAAAAGCCCTGGTAGCAGGTCTGAAATTTTTAATAGAACACATTGAGTGTTGAGAGTGTAGACTGAGATCCAGGAAACTACTGCTTAAATTACAGAACCAGGAATATTCAATAAGAAACATCTATTCTTTGAAGTAATAAGTAGAAATGTACTCTCTCTGTCTGTCTTGAGCAAACTGGAAACCTTTCTAGATGTCTTTAATCTCTTCATGTGAAAAGACCCATCACAACTCTTGTACAGTTCCAGTTTACCTGGGCAGGGATAAATACTTGATAAAAAAACAGGAATATGCTTTGATTAACTAAAACCAAACCCAAGGCTACACAAAACAAAATAAAACAAAGCAAAAAAACTGTGACTGCCATGGTCTTCATGGAATATACTGCCCCTGGAGCAAGGTAAGCCAATGTCAACTTGGGCTGCATTAGACTGCAGTGGGTACAGGAAATCACCCTTCCACTTCCCTTGTATCTCCACTCATGGGATACATCTGGAATGCAGCTCCCTGTTCTGGCCTCCCCAGTACAAGTAATACATGGCTGTGCTGGAATGAGACTCATGGATGCCACCAATGGTCAGGGAGTCAGAGCACAGGACTTACAAGAAGAGACTGAGCTAGTCATGGTTGTTCAGCCTGAAAAAGAGAATCTAAGGGGCAAATAATATTTCTGTCTACTATTATCTGATCAGACGATATCAAGGAGTTAGACTCATCTTGGAAGTGCATAGCAATAGGAAGCAAGAAACCTGAAAAATTCCAGTTAGATTTTTTAATTTTTTAAATACCAGAGTATTTTCTCTGAGAGGAAGTTTGTTCTTCCTTAGAGGTGTTCAAAATTCAACTGGACAACTTGAGGACCAAGGATTAGGTGGCCTCCTAGATAATTCTGTGATCCTATTGTTCTGTAACTGTCTGAACAGGGAACCTACAAAGAGATGGCTATAAGATTCTTTTGAACAGATATAAATTAAAGTGTGTTTTTATTTAAAGGGATTATATTGTATGAGTATATGGAGTATATTTAATTTATTACGATTATTTATGCCACAGCTATGTAATCTAGGATGAGTAGACTGGAATACACTACAAATGCAATTGCCACAGTATCACTCTGATGGAGAATTTGTTACTGTTTGCTATATAAGATTTGTCTAATGCCATCACACTTCTGTTGCTTCAGCTGACATGTTTTGTGCCAAGTCCACAGCATAGACCAGAGCATCCAAATTATCAGATAGAAGGAAATATATCAGGCTATTGTGAAACATTGATCAGCTGATCAGCCAAGATACACTTAACCTGTGGGACCCAGAATAATCTTCCAGTTTTTTTGTGCACTCCAAATACACGCTGAGGTCATGCCAGGATGAAACTCTCTGTGTACTATGACTCACCTGTACCCTTCTTGCTGGAAGAAACAGCAACAGCAAGGTGGACAGAGAGGGAGCCACAGTAGCACTCAGAAACCAGGACTAGCCAATATTCCATGGCAGGTTTTGATGCAGTGCAAGAAACTAAAGTTATGCGTAGACTTCCTGGTGATTTTGAGGTTTAAGGACATGGTGAAAAGTTGTAAAATAACTGCAGAAACTTTATTTCACTTCCAAGTTTTATCAGGGTGATTATGTTAGGTTTAATAATGGGGCAGTGTTCTGATGTAGAAATCTGTTCCTGGTATTTTTGCAATAGTATCTTCTGGTTCAGCCTCATTATTTGTCATTCTGTGTGTCTCAAGTTAGTCTAGTGCCTCCTTCATTGAGTCTATACTCAATGATCCTCACCTGGACATGTCTCCAAATATGCAACATTTATATACATTTGTACATTTGTAAATATGTTAATTTTTTTTGATTTTGCCTTTGAAACTAGCCAGTGGTTATAGGAGATTTTGACTGCTCCTTTGATTCTGTCATCCACAAAAAAGTACGAAATAATGAGTGCTTCTTTTCATTCAAAAAATATCTCTGAGTAAAAAATCAAATTGGAAGTAAATTTCAATAATACAGGTCATATATTAGGTTTCTAGAAAAAAGCAGCATTCTATTTTCTATCAAGAAATATTATGCCAGGTTAGGGGTATATCTAATAGAGGAGGAAGATAGAACTCAAGACATCAAAGGGAAACAGATCCACCAATGCAAATCAGAAAGAGCCTGTTCTTTCTGACATCAGAATGGGTGCTGCTCAGTTAAATTCTGTTCGCTATGTCTAGCTATTTGGGTGAACACAAAAGCTCTGGTCACACTCTCTATTGTCTAGAATCTGTGAACCATCCAGTTGTTGAAGATCCTTTTTCTGGGAGAATGAGGCCTACTGATAATATTAGTGGAGCTGGTTTTCCCGTCTTTCTGAAGACAGGAAGAAAAAGATGATGAGCCTTTGACTGGCAAAAGGAGAGGCAAGAAAGTTCACCCCTCTTTCCTTTTCCAGGATGGAAAAGTACTGGGAAAGTAACAAATTAAAATTCTGTAATTAAGGGAAGAATTGAGTCACCAAATTAATAAAATTGTGATTGATGAATCTGGGAGTTTACAGAATTATTTATGACTATAGATTATCTGGGGTGTTTTTCCCCCTTAGTGTTCTATTACTGTTTTTCTTTTTAAAAGTTACACTGACAATTCTGAGACATCCACTAAAAAGGTATCTTAAATATTGGATTGAAATATTCGATCAAGAAATAGATGTTTGGGCAATGAACTGAATATTATTGCTAAATAATAAGACTCTTTCATAAATAGGTTCTCAGACTTTTTAAATGATTACTGCCTTTTAAATTTGATCTATATAAGTTGCTCACCAAGTGACGAGACATTATATGAATCTTTTCCTTTTTAATGCTAGTATCAGAGAGCTTTATGTGGCTTAACAGGCAGTTTAGTTCTCCTTTCCCTTCTCTTGCCAAAGGAAATAGTTGGAATTTTTTCCTCTTTTGTTTCTTCTTTGTACAGATGAGCTGGTTTTGCTGTTGCACACTTTGCTCAGTCAAGTTCTGCATTAGAGAACTGAGCTTCTTTTAGCTTTCAACAGCACATGACAGAAGCCACTGAGAAAAAACAGTTTTATTCACAGGCTGAGACAGCTCATGTAGAAGGTCGGTAGACAGAACTGGATGTATTTTCTTGTTTATAAAATCTTAAGTAATCTGTAAGGACTTTATTGCTGACAGTAAAGAAAATATAAGGGAAGTATTAAGTTTTACACAAACTGCTTCACCTCAGTTGCCTGCATAAAACAGCACAGTGGTCTGGGCCTCAGTTCCCATGTAGCCAAGAAGACTTCTTCTTGCTAGAGATTTGGTCAAAATACACCCTAAAGTAATGTGTCAAATTCTTGAGTTTTCCAAAATGTGTAATATCAGCACATCATTTTTCAAAATTCCCCACTCACATGTATATCTTGTGCACAGTAAGATCTTCCAAAGGCTAGAGATTAAATGTTTTTGCAATCTGCTATTGCCCTTATTTTGTTAGCCTTGAAAAATAACCTGGTTAGAGCTGTAGACAAAAGTCATAAAACAAACAAATTCAATTATGCTCACAGTAGAAACAGTGGAGGTCAGCTCAACTAATGTTAGCTATGGCTGGTTTTGCAGTCTGTCCATGTGTGTGTAATTATGAAGGTGTTTTATATATTGATAAGATAAAATGAGCCTGTCACATTTCCTGGTTTCGAATTTGAGAAAGGTAGATTGGGAGTCATTAATATTTTTGTGGGGGTTTTTTTTCCATTTGTGCTTCTGACCAAATTGAAAATCTGTTTTCAGCATCTTTTCCATAAGTCTCAGATGACTCATATCCTCTCATCTGATAAGTGTCATGACCTGGTTGTGGGTCTGTAATTGCACAGGCTCAAATGTTAAATACACTACCATGTGGCAAAGCATATATATCTGTTCTTATCCTCATCTCTCATTTGTTATAGAAGTAAGATTCAAGTATGCAAAACACACTGTGTAAAGACTGATATGGCTTTGTTTGGTGTTTATTTTTCTTTATATTTATTTATATTCGTTATTTAGGGTTGATATTATGCTTTTACTTTCTTTTTAAACATATCATTAGTCTTTGCATATTTTGCAGTGTGTTGTGAGCACAGCTGGAATACTATATAGCCATCCATCAGATCTAAGGATAGGACACTCAGCTCACTTGTTATTTATGGATGTGGGCAGGGAGAGGTGTGACGTCAGGCAAATGCAATTCTCTGCCTCCAGAAGCAGCCTGGCTCTTCAGGAATATCACCAATTCCATCATCATAAAGCCCAAGGTCATAAGCCCTCCCAGGGCTTGCTGGTCCCACACAGGAATTTCATATAGTTTTGGCAATTGAGAAGAAAAGATGGGAGACTAACAGCCAAGGGAGTAGAGCTTAGGGTTTCAGGACACAAAAACACCTCTCTCTCCTAGGTGTTTGGAAAAGCTTGGCCTATCTGCTTCTATGTTTTAATTCTGCAGATCACTGCCAGACCATGTGTGAGTCCACAAATTTGTACTGCACTCTAAAAGAATGGGCTTCATCTAGTGTTCTTCAGTGTAAACAACATATAAACATTGAAGTGAAGTCCTGATGTACTCAACAGAACTCAGTCATAGATAAAACTAACTTTGGTCATCACTGTCTTCTCTTCAGTACTATTGGCATGAATTGGATAGGTGGTGCTATTTTTATTACCCCTGCACAAGCTTTAGTGATACCTCCATATGGTTATACACAATATAGACACACACACAAAGTATGGATGGTGCCCTTGTTCATTTTCACCAACTAGGAAAATGATATGCTCTTGTCTTATTCATATATCAGGAAGAAATAAATGTTCAGATACTATTATGTTTATGCTTTAGAACACTTGGTAAGCTATATTTTGTACTTTTGGAGCTTGAAATTTTCTGGGGAACCTTCATTCACTGAAATGTGTGAGGTACTTCTTAGGTGAAAAGATGAAGTATTTGTTCAGCTGCTGTGTTTGAGGCGCTGTGTTCAGAGTTTCTTGACTGCAACTTTGTCTTCCAAAGCCTTTGGATCTGATAACAATAACCAAGAGATTGAATAAGACAGGTAGATAGGAAATAAAGTTATAAATATTTGCAAGGTACATATTTGCAAGTAAAAGCAATGCTGACTGCTTTGGAAGAGGGATAGGCAGTATGCATACAATGAAACATTCTGCTTTCTTAATGGAGCGTTACACAGATAGAAATCAAATCACCCATCCCCACTTTCCTATTTTTATACCAGTTAGTCCAGGTCACTTATATTTTCACTCCATTTTGAGATGCAGAATGACACAAAGCATTCTGACTGCTGTTAACCAGGTCATGCCTTCATCTCTGAGTCTGCCAAAACATCAGTATCATGACTGGAAAATGTGAAAACGTGACTGGATTTTGTAGAAAGGAAAATAGGGACTGGAAAGTTTTTTGGCATTAATGCTAGTACTTACCAAAGATAGAAAACTCCTAATACAAGCAAGTTTGCTGTGGTGTAATTCTTTCCTTTTTCTATCTTCTTCTGAGTGGGTGAATTTTTTTTTTCTTTTCTTCTTTGTCTTTTACCTGATCTTCTGAGTGGTGCTTTTTTCCACCCAGACAGCAGCCCTTTGCATCAGCATTCAGCAACTCTCCCTGACTGTCGTAACTTCGGTGGAATTTTTCAGGCACTAATAGCAATTTGCAAAACCTCAGGTATTCTGAGCAGGAAATGATAAGGAAAGTATGTGAGAAGAGAAGAGTGCTTGAGAAAATGGATCATAAATCTCACTGGATTCTGGATTCTCTTAATGACAGGGAATATTCTTTTTTGCTTCCTTTTACAACAGAGAGATGAAAGAGAAATAGTAGGCACCAAGGTAAAAACTGCAAGGTTTATGTTACTTAATGTTGGTAGGTATATTGCTTTCTGCCTCTTCTATGTATCTTTTTGTTTTCAGGTCAGCCGTTGGCAGGTACCCTTTTGGGGCTGTGTCTGCTCATAAACATGAGAGTTATACACACTGCTCACACCTAATTGTTTTCTCCATTTCACAACAGCAACCACATATTATCCTAACTAGTTTTGTAACATAAGCAGATGGTGATAGCATGGACATTACTTGCAAACATAGAATCGTAGAATAATTTGGGTTGAAGGAACCTTAAAGGTCATCCAGTCTAAACCCCCATGCCCTCAGCAAGGATATCTTCAACTAGATCAGATTGCTCAGCATCTCATCTAATCCAACCTCTAATATTTCCAGGGATGAGGATCTCTCACTTACCATCTTTCTGAGCAACCTGTTCCAGTATTTTACTACCCTCATTGCAAAAAAAATCTATCTAGTCTGAACACACGTAATACTTTATTACTGGTGTTAAAAGAAGCACCACAGAAAAGACATCCCTTCTGCTGCTGGCTGGTGAGATGAATGGCACTGTCTTGTACGCACACACAGAAGCTATGTGATCCAAGCATGGCCTAGCTCTTGGCACCTGCCGGGAATGGAGGAACAGCTGATAACTCTCACGACATACGTAGCACCAAAA
>VXBB01005113.1:0-13360 GCA_013399915.1 Illadopsis cleaveri | reverse complement strand
AAAAAAAAAAAAAAAAAAAAAATCGGAAAAGTTGGTACAGAAACAAATATTAGTCTAAGAAGTCTTTTCCTGCTTTTTGACATCTTCCTTGCCTAGAGATCAGTGGTAACAGGAATATTATAATGTATTAAATACAAACCCACACTGTCCCCAGTTCTCTGCTCTCTGCTTAGAAGCCTGAATATAAGTTTTGGTTCCTGTCGCTTCTGTACTGTTCCACTTGGCGGAAGAGTGAGGTAAAGTAGTGGCTAAGCTGGCTTTGTTTCTTTTGTGGGGTTGTTTCTGCACTAACAACATTGATAATGTCAACAGGGCTTTAAGAACAGTGTTTGCTAACTTGTTCTGGCTCTGTAACAGGAGATTATAAATACTGTAGCAATTTCATAAACTTGTATTTCCTCATTTAGCAACAGAGTGGATACAGTACTAACAGTTTAACAGCGACGGGGACATTCCTCACTGAACTATAGCAGTGTTGAAGAAAACTTGGTTAATCGTCAAAACTGGGCTGAGATTCTCATTGAATCTTTGAATCAATGACTAGCTCATATGTTGATATTTTTGTGACCCAGATATAGTTACATCAGTTCTGTTTGCTCATTCCAGCCCAAATAAGACTGCTGGTAGGGAAAATACACATTTTGCAATTGCAAGAATTTGTGGTAAAAAGTATCTTGTGGTAAAAAAAATGTGGTTTGTGGTGAAAAATATCTTGAACTGCAAGATAATATTAATACTTCAATATCTGTGAAAAGTGACAAGATATAGTCTACTTAGGCCACTAATGATAGTCTTCTTTATGTTTTCATAGATCATTAGCATCTATATACCCACTTTCATTATCTTGACCTTGGCTGTTTATTGCACATATAATAAGAATGTAGCAAAACAGTCTTCAGCTAGTGGGGTAGGGAAATATTCTGTAAATTTAAGCAGAGAAAGTAACACTGAAATTGGTTATCTTAATATTTATTTTTCATTTATCAAACTAAAAGAGGGTCCTAGGAAGAATTCATAATACACTGATATTTTGTTGTCGCTGTTTGTAAGTTTTGAGTGTTCTGCATCTACGTGGTCATTTTATGCATTTTGCCGTAAAGCAGTTGTACATATATGTCACAAAACTTATCATGTGTCCTGATCAGTTTTGTCAATCAACAACATGAATTAAGCCAAAGGACAAAAGACTTATATAAAGCAAAAAGGATCTTCAAGCAAGTCAGTTAAGTTCATGTTACAAGGGTGTCCAAAAAACTGCCAGTTCCTTCTTCTTATTCCTTCTGATTCATATCCTAGAGTGTTGGTATTATTTTGGGGAAAAGAAAAAAAAAAAAAAAGAAAATAAAACAAAAAAGAAAAAAAGAACATTCCTTTAATTTTGGGGGGGAAACATGTAGTCAATTTAAAATAGCTTGTTGTTTAACAAGGCTATTTGAACTGGATAACCAGGCTACTTAAACTGGACATTTTGAAGTAGAACTTAATTGACAGAGTCCAGAGGAAATTTCAGGTCACCACATATGTGTATTTGTACAAGCAGAAATATGATGTACAAGTGGAAGGGAATCACAGAGTCACTGAATTATTAAGATTAAATAAGCCCTCCAAAATCATCAACTCCTACTACCACCTTGTCAACTAGACTGTAGCACTGTGGGCCACATCCACTTGTTTCTTGAACAAGGGACAGTGAGTCCACCACCTTCACAGGCAACCCATTCCAGTGCTTGACAAACTTTTCCATGAAGAAATTCTCTCTGATGTCCAACCTGAATCTCTACGGGCACAGTTTGAGGCTATGGCCTCTCATCCTGTCACTGATTGCCTGGGAGAAGAGGCTGACCCTCACCTGGTGGCACCCTCCCTTCAGGCAGTTGTAGAGAGTCATGAGGTGTCCCCTGAGCCTCCTTTTCTCCAGGCAATAATGCAGACATTAATATGTAAAATAATTTGATACATGCAGTTTGGTTTGTTCACCTAGCAAAACCATAGAAATTCTAACAAATCTTTTGAAAAAGTAAATTTCTGTCTTCCTGAAGTAAGTCCAGTTTGCATTCATGGTTTAGCCGTGGGTTCCCATGTGTTTCTGTGTCTTGTCAACTCTCTCCAAATCCATCTACATTTCTAACATCTTTACATCCTCCCAATGAACTTCCTACTTGTGTACTTTGTGGATACTTCTCCTTTTTTTCCGGGTCACTTCTCAAAACTAACTTTTTCCATGATGACTTTTCCCAAACTGAGTAACCTTAAACATATTTGAAAGAAACTGCATGAATTGTTTGAATACTATGCCTTTGATCTGTGGACCTTGTGCCTGAGTAGTCCTCTGGAGCTTAAATACATTAACTCATTGACAGCATTCAGTAAATAATCCAGATGGAAAACTTCCAATTACACTCAGTGAAATATCAGCCTTGAATTGCAATCAATTTCGTTTTGGTTAGGAAAAAATAAGCCACATATTAGTAATTTTCTGATGTCAGATGATATGATTTTACTCCATTCTCTAAATGTCATATTTCAACTAAGACCTTGTCTTTATTTAAGCATATATGCAAAGGACTGCACACTGTGTGCTTATGGAAGGATTACGATGGGAAATTCTTGCTGTGCAAAGGAACCTTTGAATTTTAGGTTGAATTCTGATTAGAAAAAATATTTATGTAACTTGTGAAGTTACTCTGACTCATTTGTTGCATAAAAGCTATCTTGAGAGTGTGTAAACAACACACAAAACAGTGCGCAAAGCAGTTTCTGTTTGTTTTCATGTTTATATGAGTACATGTAAAACCACCCTTAGATTTCAGGCAGACATTTTGGTTATTAACTTGTTTTCTATAAACAGAACTAGTTGTAGTGATAAAATTACGGGGTTTTTTCAGTCATGAAAATGAATAAATAATCTTCATAAACCATGTTTCAAATGTAAATTTCCTAGTACTGTGTAATGTGCTGGAACACTATCTTGTACTACAGAATCCTGATTGTCTAACCTTGATTTAATTGTGCTCTGTGCATAAGCAGTGACCTCACTTGGGCTGTGAATCGCTGAATCAATGGAGCAAAGAGTACCATGTTTGACCTTGCTATTAATTACAAAGCCTTAAAGAGTGCCATATTTTATTTCTTTACATAATATATATGTTTTTGAGATTATTACTCAGTTTTTATTTTTGAAAAAAAAAAATTAAAAAAAGAAAGTGATGTTCTAGGTCCTGACCTTTCCCTTCCCTTTAACCCAACAGGTAGTCCCTGCAAAAAATCAATTTTGTTAATTAAAGTCTAGTATTTATAAAAATATCATTTTTATTGCAACACTGCATATAATAGGAGCTGTATTAAAATTGGAAGATAATGGCCTTGTAACATATATGAAATTGTAGTTAAACTTTTTTAATTGTTCAGTAGTTTTACTGGGGTAGGGTTATACTGACCTATAATGTGACAATGAAATCCAGCCAGTTGACAATGAGACACCTGGGGGATATTACTGCTGCTGAGTTTGTCCTTTCAGAAATGAAATTATACTTAAATGTATAATATATCTTACTTACACATAGAATGCCACTTGGCCTCTATCTCTGGCTTTCCTGTGACATACCCTTGGGTCTAAGACATGATCTTTATTTTTGAGATCCAGCCTCAGACACAGACGGGAATTATGTTATTATCACCTACCTGCTCCTAATATCTGTCCTGCACCAAGCTGTGGGATATGTTACTTCATTTACCAGAGTCAGACGCATAGCTGAAAGTTACAAAACACTGTTATTTGTATACATTTACTGCATTATTTGTGTTTGTTATTTTAGTTTTGGATGACCCATAGCAGCGTTTGGGAGCTGTGAGGACATCCAGGCTGATGTGACAGTGACACAGCTGGTAGGAAAACACACTGTTTAAGCACACTATATCCTACCAAATATGCAGTTGATCAAAATGAATTCCCCTCCTGAGTGTGAGTGAAGATGTTTTTCTTTGACAGGACAAAGAGCATGAAACTGTATGGTTTTGGCATTTCCATTTTGCAGGAAGCAAGGTTGGTGTCAAGAGACTCTCAAATGGATACCCAACAAAGCACCTTCAGAGACCTTCTCCGAGTCTCATCCTGAAGCCCAGATTTAGAGGCTTTCAATCATTGAGGGAATTCAAAGATTATCTCTCCTTCCTCTTGCAAGAGCAGTCTATAGGCAGGGTCTTCCACAGGTACCCCAAACAAAATCTCAGTTTTGGTCATCCCATGGACTTCCTGCATGTTACAACGTGAACACAATATTTCAGCACAATTCTCTCAAGTCAAATTGTAATGACTTCTCCTAGTCTTTGCTTTCTTGTCACGTGGTTGTTTCTAGTACTGTTCTACCCTACTGATTTTACCAGCTGAGACAGTTGTGTTAAAATATTTGAACCAAAAATGGCAGTAAAATATCTGATTTTTTTCAGGATTTTTAGTCAGAGTTAGATGCCATGTTCTTTTGTCATGTTCCCCTTGCACGGCTTGGATTGTACTGTGGTAAGCCAGAATAACATTTTTGTTCCACATCAAGAGAATGCATAATTCTGATCAGATTAAAACCTACCTACCTGAAAATGTACTCCTGAGAGGCAAGAAACAAGAAAGGTTTTATTTCCTCTTGTTATTTCAGAATATTAGCGGCTACAAAGGGTTCTTTATAAATACACCCAGCCCATCTCTATTCCATCTTACCACTTTAGAAGAGTGGAAATGAGTAGAATTTTTCTCCAGGAGTTATGAAGAACAGTTCTATTTTGAGCATTTTTACTGCCTTGTAGAGGTCATGCTGGCATTTTGAGAGCTACTTCAGACTTCTCAAATTTTTTTTCATCATGTTGTTTTCTGTTGGGGACTATAATTCTTTAATCTAAAACTAGACTGACATTAGTGCTCAAGAAATAAAACAATGGGCACAAAACTCGTTTTGCTAGAGTAGCTCTCCAATCTGCAGAGTGCTCTACTGTTACCAGTATTGTCATGAAACATCATTTATGAGAAGTTCACTGCCATTCAGTTCAAATTCTGCAAATGTGGGAGTCTTTACAATAACCTTGCTGTGAAATTCTTGTTCTTAGCAATAACTAATTTCATCATGAAACCAGAAGTCATTGATAATGGCATTTTTAAATTGAGCTGTACCTAGCAATTGGACAGTTGTGCCCCGTAGATGGAACATTAAAGTCTCTGGAAAAAATATCTTTTCAAGATGGGTCAGAAATGAAACTTCAGAAATTACTAAAAGCATCATTAAAGATTTACAGATTGTGAGGAACCTAGCATTATTTTCTTCAAACAGACCAAGTCATTTTCTCTCGCCATCAGCTTCTCTTTTTATCTAAGAGAATCAGCTAATTCATCAGTGCTGCCAGGTAAGTATAATGTTAAAACTTCAGGACTGAAGAGGATTGAGCAACACTGTGTAGGTTACAATTGCTGGTATATATTTCACCAATAACAGAACACAGGAGCAGAGGGACTTTTTCAGGTCATACAGTGATCACAAGCACTTCATGATCACAAGCTACCAGGTCATGAAATTCAGTGCTCTATACATCAAATTCCCTCTTTGCTTTAGTTATGCTTGTGTTAAAAACTTTTCCAACATCCTATTAACAACTCTCTCATGTTTATCTATTTGACAATCCTTAGCACAAGTACAGCCTGGGCAGGGAATGGATCAAGAGCACTCCTGAGGAGAAGGACTTAAGGGATGTTGGTTGATGAAAAATTGGACATGAGCTGTCAGTGTGCACTTACAGCCCGTAAAGCCAAACGTGTCCTGGGCTGCATCCAAAGCAGCATGGGCAGCAGGGCCAGGGATTACCCACATATAATACCCAGATTCTGACCCTCTGCTCTGCTCTGCTGAGACCCCCACCTGCAGTGCTGTGCCCAGCTCTGGATCTGCTAAGCCTAAGAAGGACATGGACTTCTTGGAGTGAGTCCAGAGGAGAGTGACAGAGTTGATCAGAGGGCTGGACCAGCTCTACTGCAAAGACAGGCTGAGGAAGTTGGGGGTGTCTCAGTGTCGAGAAGGGAAGGCTGCAGAGAGACCTTATAGGATCCTTGAGTATATAAAAGTGGCATACAAGAAAAGGGAGTTTTTGTAAGGGCTTGTAGTTATAGGACAAGGTGGAACGACTTTAAACAGAAAGAGAGTAGATCTAGATCAGATATTAGGAAGAAACTCTTCACTGTCAGTGTGGTGAGACACTGGCACAGGTTGCAAACTACCACTGTGCATTTTGAATGGGAATCCTTCAAGATTCATTTCATGTCCCCTCATTCTTATACTGCAAGAAGAAAATAACAAGTGAATCTCCTCATCTTTCAATCACACTCATAGTTTAATTGGCATCCATCAAACACCTCTGTTCCTGGGATATATTTTTTTTAATTTTAATAATTCCATTAATAGAGCTGTAGGATGCCTTCACAAAAACAGCTGTGGTAAGGGTTAATGTTGTATTTTCTATACTGCTCATTTTTTTCACTTGTTAGCCTGATAATAACTTTGAATGCTAAATTCCTGCTTTCCAGTTTCCTTTTTGCTTCTTACCAGTTCCTGAAAATTTCACTATTTATATTTATATATTCTGTTGTATTCTGTTTATAAGAGTGTAGCGAACAGTCAACATTATATATGCTTTTTTTTAAATCATGAGTTAAACATGGAATAAACAATAAATCAAAATAAAAACAAACAATAAAACTCAGAATCCAAAAATTCTCATATGCCTATCTCCATTCCAAAATGTCAGTCTATTCCTGTGTAATTTTCCCATGGATATCAGAAGATACAAGGAACAATAGATACTAAGAACAAGGTCAGAAGTCAAACTCAAGAGAATATCAACTCCATGACTACTGCTATGGCACCTCCTATTTCCAAAACTGCCATTTATCTAAATCAGTATAATGAGAAAGAGGAGGATCCATTCTGAGAGGTTTTCTGATCCAAATCCTGTCCTTACATTGAGAAATGTAATTTCAGTGTCAACGAGCTCCCCCTTTTGTGAATTAGAAATCAACATTGACTCATCATAAGAGAGTGCTTAAAACTTGAATATATCAGAGGGAAATACATATTTATTATTGGCCCTTTAATATTTCAGAACTGAAACCAAGTTCTTGAATAGAAGAATAGCCAACAGCTGGTGAGCCTGGATTTGAACTGGGGTGATTTCCTGTGACGTTTGCAGAAGCCACATTCCACTTGTGTGTTAGATGTACAGCTTTGCGTTGTCTGAACTCTAGTCCGCTCTGTGGATGCTAAATAAAGAACTTGGGAAACATTGGATGATTCAGCATCGATTTCCACAGGCTCACTTATGCCTCAGATTCACTGGCTGGAGCTGGGTTTAATGTATGGCTCTAGAAGTCACATCCTGGCCCAGGGGTGTCCTTAGACATTTTTACTGCAGCAGAGCTCTTACAGCAATGTATCACTGAAAATGTCCTTGACCTCTGGGGCTTAGAGCACACTAAAGTGTGCTTTTTAATCTCATTTGATTAGACTTTTTAGATAATATCTCTATTCTCCTTTCCTTTTCACTGAAATCGGAATTTAGTGCGATAATTTAACTGCGGCATCTGTGAACTCTGTATTACAGGAAAAGGTAGGCATTGGCAAGAGGCCATATCTGAGTCAGAAAGGAAGTGATGTAGCAAAGAAAAACAACATCACACAGTTATGCATTTCTGCCTTTCGTTTGGGCATCTTCCAAAAAATTTCCCTAGTTCTGTCACACAAAACTTGTTCCCATGGCTTTAAGGAAACAGTGAATATTTCACTGATGAACCACTGAACTTCTCAGTGATGACAATGTTATGGACCCATAATATTATTGATGCTGACAGATTAACAGTGATAGTAATATTACTACTAACAATTACATACAGATTTTACCCGATGAAACTATGAAATGACACAGGCCTAAAGATGAAATTTTTGTTACTTATGCCTGAACTTAGGGGGGTGTTCCATTATCTGAACACCAAACAGTTTGGTTTCTGGTCCTGAAGAAGAATTTCATGTCCAGGAGAGAACTAACTCTGTGTTCAGTGTCAGAAGAAGAGACAGGCACCTGGGGGAGGCTATCCAAGGTGTCCACTGCAGTGGACATTACTGGATGTAACTCTACCTGACACAAAATTTTGGCTGCTTCTTCATATTAGAATAGACCAACAAACCAAGCAAAAAAGCACTCAGGACAGAATACATGAGACTAAATAGGCAGAAGAAGAAGAAAAATTGAGTAACATTACAGTTTTCTTTTGTCTGTTTTCAATTTCTTTTTTCTTTTTCATAGCTATATGTTTTTCCTAAACATAAAAAAAACTTATCACAAATCAGTTGCATTCTGTTAATCTAATCTTCTTACCATGGTGATTGTGAAAGAACCACTTTGTCCAAAAGAGCATCTAAATTAATAATGATTGGGCAGAAATAATTAGTATCAGACTATTTCCTTCTAAATTAATCATTAAATTAGATAGGAATCAGAGTTGATTAAATCATCATCTTCTTTTTAGAATGAGTTTGCTTTTTACATGGCCCTTACCTATTCTGAGTTTTTATGGTAACCAATAAGGAAGGTCTTATTTTATTTGAGCTATCTAGCCATTACTGTAATAAAATGATAAAATATAGTCAATGTTAGATTATTTTGACATATCCACATTTGAATAAGAAAATACAAAGGTTTTAGGCATTGATACTGTACTACTTGGGGAATGATACATCAGTAAAAGTGTGTACTCACCTGCCCTGGTAGCAGTCAGAACCAATGGACAAAACATAGTTTTATTTCCCTGCATTATAACTCTGTATTTTAAAAGAGAATTCAGGAGATTTTATTCAGTATACCAGCTTGTTCTTTTTACCACTCCATCACCTGTTCACTGATAAGAAAAGTAAAAACAAAAGCTGTTCTACGCACGTTTAGAGGCTGAGGACTTTCTGACACTGTACAGATTGTCAGTCAGTTTTTCTGTGCACAAGCAGTTCAACTATAACATGCAGCAAGTTTCAAAGCCACACAGGTTTTGCTTTCAACTGCTAGTTCTGGAGCCTAGCAAGGCTGTTTGTCAGGACTGCAATGTGGTTGCAGCTTTTTGCAGCAGGATGATGGTGATCCTTCACTGAATCCTTCATTGGGTAGTCCAGCTGTAGGGAATATTGATTGCTGGTTACATGACTTCCAGCATTTTATGTAGGCTGCTAAAGACTTTGCCAAATTAAATTACTTTCTGCCCAGCTGCCCTTATTCAGTCAGAAATCTGGGGCTTTGCCATTCTGTCTTTGCAACCAAAAACTATAAACTAGATCTAAATATCTTCTGAAATATTCAACTGAATAAAATAAAACACCACAGACATGTTCCAGCAGTCTGCAGTGGCAGTATTTGCTACATCATCTACTGGGAATCATAAGCCAAAACTAAACATTTATCTAAAACATATATCAATAGTGCAGCTGATCTTCTAGATATGAAACCCATACATACTACTGATCATTTTTGTTCTGCATGGCAGCCTGTAGCAAAAACAATGAGATGTATAAATGGCTGCTCTTAACTAGTCACTAACACTTTTTTTCCTGAGATCTTTAATTACAGATCATCTGTGCAGAAAATGGAATATTTTTTGATTTCTTGGTGCAGGTGCAAACACAGGGATGGGGTTCTTAGCTTCATGTTACTTCTGGCTAAAAAAGGGTAAGTAAATCAGACACAATGAAACATCTTAATTTTAGATAAAATAATTTTTTTTCATTGAAAATTTAAATAATATAGACACCTTCCGTTTCAGTTTTACAGGAGATGCTTGATAACTGTGGACAAAAATGGTAGACTGTATGCTTGGTAGAAAAGATAGGAATCAGGCAAGGTCTTCTGAAGTCATGGTATTTCTAGAAATGCCTTCCTTGCTGCAATCCAAAACTGATCTCCATGCTGTACTGCCTGTTTCCTACCAACCGTACAACATTGGAGAGGGTTTGACTTAAAATATTTTATATGAGAGTCTGCAATTAAAAATAAAAAGAAAATTGATGGCTCTAATCTTTCCTGGGCTGAGTCAAGGTAAAGGGAAAATTGATTACTTGTATTATTTTGAAATTTGATTATTCTCTATCAATCTATATAGGACTGAAGTCTATCTTCAAAGGCATTTTCCCTTCAAAATCCAATTACTGAAATCCTAAGCCTATCACCCAAATTTGAGTCAGGATTGGAAATTTAAATCGAGGCCTTGTTTTTACTCTTTTAATTAGTTCAGAGGAAATTAATAACAGATTATGTGTATTCTCTATATGAAATACATCCTGAATTTCCAAATAATATTACAAAATCACAATACTTTGATGATGATATTTAAATCTATGCGTCAGTAATATTCACTTTCCCGAGGCATATTTTGACTGCAAATCCAGCTGACTGCTATCATCAGTTATCTTCAAATGCTCAGCTGTAGTACCATACAGCCCATTTGCTGTTCACACAATTACTGTTAAGTAAATAGTCTATACTACAGAGGCAGACAAAGGCCAAAGGGAAGAAAATATGTCTGTTTGTCTGTTCCAATGTAGAACTGTGGCTTCAGTGGCCAAAAGTTGTTCAGGCCATCAGTCTTACAATTTCTCTCCTTATCTATTTCTCAGGCATTTAATTGTATTCTGGTATTAGATCAAAAGCACAGGTTCCCTTTTCCTCCCAGCTCAGGCCCTTATTCCTATCTCAGTATTACCAGGGTTATTGTCTTTTAACAAAATTTTCATCCTTAAAAGGGATTTAAAGTACTTTGACTTCTGTTTTGTCTTGTACAGCAGGTTTGTGAGATGAGCTCACTTTCCCTCACAGTCATGATGAGTGCAAAGAGGCAAACAATTCTGAAGAGCATTTTTTTTTCCTGTCCATTAGAAGAGTCTAAGATTCAGTCAGCATAATTGTTGCTGGCAGATGTCTCTAGAAACTCTAGACCTATAGCCTCTTTTTTCTTTGATGGCATTTTCAGAGTCCTGAAAATGCAAGATTAGGATGATTCATCAAAAGTTTAAAAGCATTTTTAGAGGTAATTTCATAGACCTCATCAGTATGCGCTAAAGACTTTACAAGGCACAGAATAAAGACAAATTCTGCTTAAAAGAGCTCAAGTGTACAAGTCAGGGTGAAAAATCTCTAAAAAACCTGGAAGACTCCTCATTTTAATTTTATATATTAACTGTCCAACCACAATGCCTTAGAAACCTGAAGTGAGGCTGGAGTTAGCCTGCAAGCATACATAAAGGTAGAGTTAACCCGGTCAGATTTGAATTGCAGGCACTTTTATCTGATCTGCTGAAGCATAAGGAGAGTAAGAAGTAATTTTAGGGCACAACACTCCTAATACTCCTAATGATGAGAGGACTTATCTTAATCTGAAACAGGATAACCAAATCAACCCCCAGGATGTCAACTTCTCTCCTTTGAGTATGGAGGAAGGCTGGGGGGTGTCACCTTTTCCACTGATACCATTTGAAGCTGAGATGAATCCCACCCTAAACTAAAAGCTGACACTTTCACACAAAGTGTGGGAAGGCACACAAAGGCATGGTACAATGAGGTTGGAGCCAAAGCCTGATGGAAACCAAACTTCTGTTTAATCTGCTGTTTGACAGCCAATCTGTTTATTTCTCGTTTCTTGCAAGTGCTTTTCAAGATGTAGTTGGTGATGAATAGTGAATAAAAGCATTGAAACAGACCATGACCATGATTCATTTCTTATTCCTCATATTGCAGGGATTTTGACCCACAGATATACAGACATATTCCTCTTGTTATTTTTCATTTTCACCTTTTCACCTTGGATTCTAGAAAGTATTTTACATGAGTCTGTATGAAGTAAAAACATATATCATCCTAACAGTATGTGGTTATCATTTTCTATACTACTGTATTTGCATTTTTCCACTTTGACTAATCTTCTCCTGTATTTACCTTGGAATAATCCAGTATAATCTCACCAATAAAGCCCTCTGCTTTATGTTTTGCACTACCTCCCAGTGAAGATGTTGAAAATATTAATAATGCCTTTGAGAAGAACCTTTACATACCTTGGCTTCAGATCATTTGAGACTTTATTTTAAATTGTTTGCCTTCAGACATAAAATAAAGTTTACATACCTGAAGACTTGAAATAACGATTAATGTATCCAAGTGCAACTGGATATATTTAATTTCTGTGATCTTGTTAACTTGATTTCCCTTACATGCTTATAACCTCAATATTCTTTAAAAAAATCTTAATTTGATCTGTAGCCATCTCCTAATTCCACATACTAAATAACACTAAGATATTTGTCTTCAGGTGGAATGTTGAAAGTGTACTGTTGGGCAGAACAACAAACCAGAAATAGTGTACTCTATAATTTACTACTTTATAGTTTAAGTACCACTGAGATTTGAATCAGGTCAGTAGTAAAATTTTTGTTGAAAATTATTATTTTATTACAATTTGTGTTGTTTATGTAAGGAATTGTTTTGAAAAAAAACTCTCTGTAAGGACATTAAATTACTTGTCCTAAAACAACTTCCTTTTTTCTCATACAATACCCAGCAATGACTTTAACACTCATATTTCATTTTCATCCTTACCAGATACTGTTAAAAGTATCTTTGTTCTGCCTTTTCTATTGGTCTGTCACTATCTAAAGGTAACACAGTATCTTAAGACTTACAGTCACAGTTCTTTGAGAGAGGGAGATCATGTGGCACGATTTGGAGGAAGAGTACAAAGGTAAGAGAAGAAAGGTAGGAATCATAACATCATAATATTATAGAATTATAGAGCAATTTGGCTTGGGAGCAGCCTTTAAAGGAGAACAGTCCTTGCCTGATTTTGCAACTCTCAAAGGTACAGGTCCCAGTGCATATTTCTCATCTGAGACAAAGCGAGATGGCCCAGGCATCAGCCACTGCAAACAGGCAACGGAAAATATTTTTCTTTTTCTGCAGTCCTTTCTCTGCTTGCCCCAGTGTGAGGAACACTGAGGACTGCTCAGGCACTTGAGCCCATGGTAAATCAGGAGTGGGTTTATGAGAGGCTTTCCCCAAATTCCACCTATTTCTAGAGGTAGGGGCTGATTGAGGAGTGAGATGGTTTTTGTCCTGTACCACTCACCCAAATAGATGTGACTTCCTCAGAGTGGTGACATACATTGTCTCTCAGAGATGGAGTTCCTGGGAAAGAAAAAAACGCTCTGGACAGAGTATTCCTGCATTAACTTACTGTCACAGGTGTCACATATAAAGTTCCATGGAGGCTAGGAGGAAACATAATGATCACAGAATCACAGAACGT
>VXBB01005112.1:88781-114730 GCA_013399915.1 Illadopsis cleaveri | reverse complement strand
GCTTCATGCCCTCGAGTCACATTCACACCTAAATGACAAAGTCAGGCTTTATACTTTTCTTCATTTCCTCTTCAGAGTCCACAGTAACCTTACCATAGATCTGAAAAGAAGAAGGGAATTTTTTTCCTTTTGCCCTCCAGTTATGTCTTGAGTGAGACACGCAGACATACTTAATCCAAACAGAACTAGCCAGCACTTTTACCTTTACCCTATTTATATTTTAATTATTAGAGGAGAAATTCTAGTGGCCTCCATAATCTTAGCACACTATGTAGGGGAATCACTGCTAAGAGGGTGTACATTGCCAGTAGCCCAATGACTCCCCGGGCAAAGAGAAAGTGGTCTCTAGGCACTTCATGTGATCACACCAGTTCTTTCTCCTTCTGGCACAGGACCAATGGAGGTGAAATATTTTTTCTAGCTACCATTTCTCTTCTACATGGCAGTAAAATTTATCAACAGCTCTACACTGCATTCTATAAACATGTAGACACACCAGAGAACTAATGAAATCTTTAGAGCTAAACCTAGAGATTAGTTACAGAGTAAATGCGAATCCACATTTCTGGTACAGTAGCAGTTGGACTCAATGAACTTAGAGGACTTTTTGAAGTTTGATGATTCTGTGATTCTAAGATACACTTTTAGTTTCTTTATTTTATTCTCCAGATGAAGGGTCCTTTGCATGCAAGTCCACTGTGTCCTGGTTTCAGCTGGAATAGAGATAATTTTCTTTCTAGTAGCTGGCACAGGGCTGCATTTTGGATTTAATATGAAAATAATGTTGACAATACTCCGATTTTTTAGGGGCTGCTAAGTCATCCTTAGTCTAAATCAAGGCTTTTCCTTTTCCCATGCTCTGCCACCAAGGAGATACAAAAGAAGCCATGAGGGATCACAGCCAGAACAGGTGACCTGAAGTGGCCAAAGAAGTATTCCAGATAGTAGAATGTCTTGCTCAGCAGATAAATTGGAGGGAATTGTGTCAGCCTCAATCACTGCTTGAAGACAGGCTGGGGAGTCATGGGTCATGAGCAATTGTATTGTGCATCATTTGTTTATCTTGTGGTTTGTTCCTCTCCTTCTCCCTCTCTCTCCTTTTCATTACAATGACAATAATAAAAATAGTAATAAGTAATAGCTATTATTATATAATTTTATTTTACTTCAATTATGAAACCTTTCTCATCTCAAACTACAATTTTTTACCTTTTTCTGATTCTCTTATCCCACTGCTGAGGTATGTGGGGGGACTGAACAAGCAGCTGTATCGTACAGTTTTTGGCTGGGGTTAACACACCAAGTTAAAATAACACATCAAGTTATTCCATCAATGGTCATTTCCAGAAGAAACCCCTAATAAAGTTAAAAACGTAAATTGCATGAAATGGACACAGAATGTTTCTTCTTATTCAATTTTTGTCTTGTACCAAATAATCACAAATACTGACTCTTTAGAGAGTAACAGCCCATTGAACAGGAAATCAATGACAAGGATTCCTATTTTAGCATAAGGAAAGCTAACTTTACCCTCAGATAAAATCATCCAGAAATAGATGTGTTAGCAAGGAAGAAAAATTACTTGCCAGCATAGAATTAGTTTCCACTTTTCCAAAACTATCTCTTCTTTAAGTAATTGGGTTGGCTGAGAAATCAAGAAGATAACAATTTCTTGTTCACATCTTTTCTAGTACAGCTTCCACTTTTGTTATCAAGGACTAAAATCTTGCTCTTGCTTTGCAATAGTACATGCTCACTATCTTACCCAGTAATTATTATCATAAAACAATTTAGAATTGGATTTTATGTCAAATTATTCAAATGAAATCTGCGACTTCAAAATCAAACATAGGCACAGATCACACACATTTCAAGTAGCTGAAAACACACAGAAAGATTTTGTTTATTCCCTAGCAAGCTCTCCCACCTTCCTTATTTTTGAAGAGGTCATCCAAAAACCAGATTGAAATTTTATACTGAATATTTTTGTTTCTAGGATTTTGTGAAGTCAAATTCCATGGCTGATTTCTGTGACTGAAATTCATAGAAAATATTTTGTTTCAGTTTATTGAGTTCTTTACCATAGTTTTTCACTGTGTAAAGATTGGGCTAAAGAGCAGTCACTCTGAGACATCTTCGTCTCATTGTTCATCAAACTAAATTAAAAAAAATATAACTAAAAGGAGGACCTATGTTATTTCAATATAATTTCACTTTGAAGTCACTTTGGTGCAGAAAACATTGTGTGGTGTTTCAGTTAAGTGGAGAAGCAGTAAAAGAAAAAATTAATAATGCAAGCAAAAAGATGTCCTGCATCTAGTTATTGTATGATGTGAAAGATGTGAAGATCTAAGACGTGAAAAAAATTGAAATAATTTATTTTCTTTCACTTTCATAGTTTGCTGAGTTATGAAGACTACTCAATCTCATGATCTTATTTTCATTTCAATTTTTTGCCATCATGTTTTTTTAAAGGAGTTTCTACTGTGCTACTGAATTGTGATCAAGCATTTCAAGGATCCTAAAGCTTTATGCATTGCCGACAGCAGCTTTCTGCAATATCAGGAAAGTTGTGAAGGAATTCTTACTAAGTTGATGTTGGTAAATCTTTGAGAAACAGGAATATTTTTGCAATGGTCTGCCAGTTCAGATCAAGTCCAGAGTAAGACTTGCCTACAGCCCTTAGTATCAGATGACCTGTTGCATGGTGTAAAAATTCACTTTGCAATAATGTGGCCTGGCACAGGGGTTGGGGGCAGGGGATTGGGATGGTTTGAGAGCAGAAGAAATAATTTTCTGGTAATACCATTGATAGGGAATGTCAGATAATTAACTGGCTCAAACACCTTTATTTTCAACAGTAATCCTTAATGGCAACCCAAACAATTTACTTTTGAAGCTACTTGTGACAATTATATTTAAATATTGATTGTTATTTTGATTGGGCTAAAAAAAGCGTAACTCCAGGAACACGGGTACATAAGCATCATTTTGGTCATTCCAAAGTGGTTTCTAATGAGAGCAGAAATTGCAAAATAGTTTCTACTCATAGAGAATTTTTATAGTGACTTTCTAGTAGAAACTTGAAAAATGGTGACCAGATAAGACTCCTCTAGTTCTATAGTGAAGTGTGAACCTTTTGGAAAGAAAGCCATTCTTGATTTAAAATTAACAACTTTGAAGGTTGTCACACAGTTCCTAGGGACTGAATAGACCTATGCCAATTTTCAAGCAGATAAGAAAGTCCAGCTTTTAGAATATAATGTATCTTATTAAGAAAAGAAACGAGGAGCCTACAAACAAACTGTTAAATGCTCCTTTAGAGTCTCATCTTGTCTACAAGGGGTGTTTCTAAATGTAACTCTTGTCAAGTTCCAGGGAAATATTTTGCCTGGATAAATTCTTTACTAGGCTTTCTTTGTTTAGAAAATCATTACATTTCATAATGAAGATATAATTATTTTCAGTTCACACAGAGAAGAAATTTGGTAATTTTTTTTCTTCAAGTTGTAGAAGTAAGTTTTTTTGGTCCTTTTCCTATTCGTTTGCCTTTTTATTTTTTCCTTAAAAGTATAACAGTTACCAAGTTCCCTCCCGCAACCAATAGAAAAGAAAGGTTAGTCTTACCCTTCCTTTTAGAATTATTAATATTTGTATAAACATTTTTTTTATTCTTTACAGATGTTGCCATTTTAAGTTCAAACTGAGCTTTGGCCTCCCTAGTAGCCCCATTAAATACTTCCTGAGAGGCCTGACCCTCCTTCCAAAGATGATACATCCTCTTTTTATTCCTAAGTTCCTCTAAAGCANCTACAAGAACAAGGGTGATGATCCTGAAACATTCTCCAGCTGCTTGTAAAATAAGTAGTCCATCTCTCCTTCCTGGTTGGGGCAATGATAACAGACTCCCAGTAGGATGTCAGCTCTGTTAACTTTTCCCTTAATTTACATCAATTTCCCCCAGGTTGTATTACTCCTATGACCCTGGCCACGTTATAATACATAAAAATGATAATTTGATTACTCTGAGTCCATTGACCAATAAGTTTGGTTGGGTTTTTTGTTTGCTTTGATTCTGTTTGGAGAATTGGAGATATTAAAAATGAAATTTTATTTTCTGACAGAGGAGTTGAAGTTATAAGTCCTCATGTGAAATGGTTATAGTTTGAAAATTTTGTTCCTTAATTATTAACTGTCTTGGTTCTGAAGAATCATGCTTTACTACAGCAAAGCTAAATGGAAACATTTCCTGCTATGGATAACAGAATTTGAACTACTATTTGCAACAAGTGTCTTGAAATAATATTGAAATAATTCCCTTTTTTCCAACACCTGAATCACTGCTATCCACATCAGTGGAATAAAAAATGAATCTCAGAAGTCTTAAAAGTTAAACTAAAGGTCATATGATATACATTATAATATATGTTTATGTACCTTATAATACAGTATACACTGAGCTTTCCGGGTGTCCAGTACCCAGCATAAAATAGCTGCCTACTCAGTTGCTTATTATCTTCTTACCATTTTATAAACAAAAGTATTTTAACCTAAACACCTTAATAATTTGAAAAGCATGGAAGTATGATTATGGTAACTAGTAACATTACTCATGGAGAATCAGTTACTTAATCAGTTATTTGTCAGTTACTTGTAACTGAAAACATTAAAGTTCATTAAAACTATGCAGATAAGACTAAAAGGGTTTAAGTTGAAATACATTTTTATTTATACACAAATATGCCAATTTAGCAGCTTTTTCTTGAAGTAAATATTGAGAACAGAGGGTAAGGAAAGCAGTAGTTCAAGAGAGGGATAAAGAAAAAATGCCTACTATATTGTGCTGGAATTAGAAAACAAGTATTAAGTTCTATTATTTGGCTAAATTGATGTTTAAGATTTGTATGAGGTTTGAATCTGCTGTTAACAGTTGTGACAATAACTAAAAATGATTCATTAATTTTTTTTTATTTAAAGAAAGAGACAATTTTTATTACCCAATCTATCTGTTTGTCAAAGAGGAAATATTCCACATTGTAATTAATCTGCAATTCTATTTATGACAGTTCTAAATATAAACAATGGACTGTTAACAACTTCTGTTGCTCGTTATTTCACAGATCAAGAGGCAAAACATGTAATCTTATCGTATTTAATATATTTTTGCAACTCTTTGATTATGGCCATATTTTTGAAACACTTTAATGACAATAATTGTTGAAAAATCAATTTTATTTATGAAGAGCTTAATGGGAAAAAAGAGAAAGCTGTATTTGCATGAACCTCAGTGCTGCATTCTGCAAAACTTGTACTAATGAAGAACAGCATCTGGTTTTAAAGGATTAGGTAAAGACACTAAATTCTATTTAAAAAATAGCTCTTTTAAACACAGACTAAAAAAAGTATTCCTGGTACTTTTACCTTTGAATCCAGAAGATTTCTCACACTTTGGTGATGTCTTTTCTACTGAATTCTTCTTTTCTTATCATTTTTATTTGACCACAAAATACAAACAGGTGGGAGAAAAGAGACGTATGATCACATTTATGTTTTAAAATGTCCTTATTTGAAGAGAAAAAAAAACCATGCAAATCAAAATTCCTGAAAAAGTCACTTAGTTCACGTAATGATACGGATTTAACAATGGACATCACAACACTTCATGAAAAGTATGTTCAAAAATCCAGTCAAATCAGATCAGTATCAGTAGGTCATTGAAACTTTTCCATACTACTGAAATCACATTACTCTATGAAAAACCTTGCTTCATCTTTGCTGGTTTGAAGTGCCATATCCCATAGATCAGAAATCCCACAAATATATGTCAATGATTTGGAAAAGACCATTCATTCTTTTAGTTTCAATTCAGTATGCTTATGTGTGTTTGAAACTAGGCTTGCATACTAAGCTCCAGTGGATTACTACATTAACAGCATGCTTCATACTAGTAGGTTGTTCTTGTATCCCATCAGTCATCACCACTACAGCAATGACTCCTTATCATATTCTACATCAGCTACTGCACACCACCATATAACTAAACTCATCTTGTTTACTGATGTGGTCCTTGATGGTCTTAAATGTCAGGGCTTGGTCTGCCTCATGCTGCAGGATGTCTAAAAGAGTCCTTATATTAGAAGGCAGCAGCAGGCGTCTTATCCTCTTGATGTACTGTGTTTCTTCAACTTTTTGCTCTGTATTGTTTTCTTAGAGAAAACCCCTTTTTTTCTCCCCTGCTCCTCAGTGGCTATGTTTTTTAATGACCTGGAATCATCAGTGAGTTTTTAATGATCAACTGTATTCAAAGTGTGACCATACCTTCAAGGTCTTTGCTATTATATTCAATTTAAACTATATATCATAGACTCGTAGAGCCACAGGATGTTTTGGTTTGGGGTGGCAACACCCCTGTCATATGCAGAAATCTCTTTCACTAGGTCAGGTTGCTCATAGCTTGTCCAGCCTGGCCTTGAACACCTCCAGTGGTCAAACATGCACAAATCTCTGACCACTAGTCCAAATGTCTCACACTCTTATAGTAAAAACATTTATCTTATGGTCCAGTCCAAGTAGCCTTTGATCTGTCATTAAAGACCTAATGAAAGCTCTCTGTCTATTTTATAAGCTCCCATTATGTGTTGAAAGACTGCAATAAGGTCTTCTTGAAGCCTCCTCTTTTCAAGGCTTACCCACTTCAGCTCTCCTACCTTTTCTTCACAGCAGACGTGTTCCAGCCCTCTCACCTTTTTTTTTTTTTTTGCCCTCCTCTGGACCCACTCTGACAGGTCAATATCATTCTTGACCTGGGGACTCAGAGCTGTGTGCAGCATTCTAGATGTGGTCTGATGAGAATGGAACAGGATGGAATAATCACCTCCTTTGACCAGCACGACCTACAGGCCATGCTCCCTGTACCATTATCACAGGACACAGTTGCCATCAGAACTGTGGCCAGCTAAGAGCAATTGCAATTATTACTGTGCCACTGGCAAAAAAATAATTTAAATAGTTACACTACATAGTGTGCCTATGATTGAGTTCAAAAAAAGGTAGAAATAACACCTGCTTGACAGTGCTTTTCTTTATGGATGTAAGCAGTCTTCATTCTTTCTGAGTCACTGTGAACTAGTACTCCCAATTCAGTCACAGGGTGTGCATTTTAGGATGTTATGACATATTGTTTCAGACAACAAGTGTTCTATTATCCAGGGTAAGCAAATTAACGGCATACAGTTATTAATATCTTATAGCTGGTGCGATACCAGGAGCAGCATGTTTTTAATATGGGATGTAGTGAATAGGTGAGCAGTTGCCAAACTCAGAAGTTTTTCCACCTCTTTTCTTCACAACACTGAATCACCCTATGGAGACATGTAGACTAGGAAAAGGAAGAATTGCATGAGCTGGATTACTAGACAGTGAGAGCTAACAGAAAACAAAAGGAGAAATATGATGAGAGCACAGTTATAAGACCAAAGTCTCAGAAAGCAAAGTTTAAAATTTAACACAGCAAAGTTAAAGGTGGAATTCAGAAAAGGTGACACTGTCATGAAAGACCAATGTTGTCTCAGTCAGCCTTGTTTGTGGCAAGGTATGTAAGAGAACTAACTTTACATGCAGTGTAAGTATAGCATTCAGATCTTTTTCAAAACTATGATTAATATTTGCATCATCTGAAGGCCTAATGTAACAAGCAAGGAAACTGTGTGATGTTTATATCCAAAGATATTAGAACAGGAAATGGAGGCAATATGGAAAAACTGCAAGCAGTAAGACTAGCAAATGACATGGCAGTAAAATTAAACGTTATCAGGCAGCACATTCTGCCTCTGGTATTAGAAATCCTCTGTTTCTGTCCCAAAGCCTGCTGCTGGAATATGGACAGATTTCAGGTAAGATTTATATTCTGAATGAGATTAAAAAATGCAAAGGAAAAAGTTTAACATCTCTGTAAAATGCAATGGACACATGTCCTTCCAAAAAACTAACCATAGAAAGATGATAGATGAGGTAAACAGAAAGCTGTAGTGACATTCTCTCCTACGATCAGTTTTAAATGCCTCCTTTCTAGCTATACATAAGTGGCTGATTGAGGAGTATGATTTGAAACTCATTTTTGACAGATATATAGGGGCACCAAAACAGACCTAGTAGTCTTCAAACACTAGTTGTTTTCATTTTGTGATAGAAAGCAAGTAATTGTTCAAGAAAATTATTTAACAGTACAGTTAAAGTACAGTTTACTTTCTATAATAAGCAGTCTTGTACAAGAAAGAGCAGGGTAGCTCATTATTCTTTAGCATAATATTGTGCTCTTGAAATGTTAATGTGACCAGTGGCATATTCTTGGTTCCATATATACAGATTATTCTCTTTTTTTAAAATAAGGTTCTCAGTGTAAGAATTGAACTTCTCTATCATATTAAAAAATAAAAAAAAAGTGTTCAAAGAAATCATTTTTACTAGAAAGTCAGATTTTCTCTTGATTTAATAGTAGTCATGAAACTATGTCCTTCCATGTCTAATTTCTCAACTCATGCATTAGTTTTAAAACTATTTAAACTCTTCTAGTAGGCCGCTATAACTTTGTGGACCTTGCAGCCTTCCTGTTTTCCCCTTTGCAGAATGAGGCAATGTCCTCCAGATGTGTTAAGTAAAAAAGTAGAGATTATTCTCACACAAATTAAAAGCAAGTCCCAAAATGTTCTTCATTTTGTGGATTGGAATAAAAAAAAAAAATATTCACAGAGAGTTGAAACTAGAAACCAATAATTTTGATGAAGCATATGTAACAAATTGGTCTGTGGATTTTCCAGTCACAGACAAGTTTTCATCTGTTACTCCTTCTTGGTAACTGTAGATTATTAACACTATCTGCTGAGCATTGATGGTTGCTGGTAACTGAAATATGTTGTTAACCTGGCTGTGGGTTGTACCAGTGCTTGGAGATAATGTGTTCTCAAAACAGCACAGTATGAACACAGCAGGTACCAAGTAAAAGCAATGGTAAGAAATTGAACAGGTCTTCAGCACTATGATTATTGCTGTGGTCTAGTTTTCGTTTGCCTTTTGGAAAGTCTATTTCTTGAATATCCGTTTTTAGAAATACCCTCATATTTTCTCTTCAGGCAGAATTCAAGAACTGGAGGAGAGAAGTATTCCAGCAATTTACTGGCTTCAGGTGATGTTTAGTTCCAGTTAGTTGAGTAAAACTCTTTTAAGCTATAGAAAAAGATCAGAAAATATCTATCTAATTTTGTAATGTTATTACATCCTTAAAACCACTGATAGGACCTCTGTAATTGATAAGTACTTACCAATAGCAAACAAATAAGAAAGCAACATGGGATAAGCCTTTTGACTTTACTCACATCCAAATGTTCACTACAGAAATAATCTTGCAATGAAATTTTAGACCAAAATGAAACCACTAAATTACTTTAGTGAAACAAAAATAGCAGACTCCAACCCAAGAAAGGAGAGAATTAGATTAAACAATCTCAACTGAGATATACATGGAATAGAGGAAGTTAGGTGGGGGAAAAGAGACAACAGGGACCCACACTGGGGCATAGCCATGAGTTCTGATAGGCAGTGACCTTAGCAGGGGCCAGGCACCTATGAAGAAATCAGGGCTGAGGAGGTATCAGTTGGACTGCAGGAGTTCCCTCTTTAATCAGAATTTAGACTACACGTTTTGACCCCCATACCTCACAAAAAGGTGCATACATCAAGATTTTTTTCATATATGATAGAATTTAATTTTTCTCTTATTGTGTGTAGCAGGACACAGCTTTTGAGTAACTGAATTAACAATGCTTTTGCAGTTAAGTATCATTGAGTAACTGAATTAACAATGCTTTGGCAGTTAAGTAGCATCACGTAGTCATTCAAACTTTAGTCAATGAAACATTAAGCCTTAATGTTCCCTGAAAGTCCATTTCCAAGTCCTGGTTTTAAGATCACAGAATCACAGAATATGCTGAGTTGGAAGGCACCCAGAAGGATCATCAAGTCCAACTCCTAGCCTTACACAGGACTATTCCCAAGAGATACACCATGTGCCTGAGAGCACTGTCCAAACGTTTCTTGAGCTCTGTCAGGTGGGTGCTGCGACCACTTCCCTGAGGAACTGTTCTGGTGTCCAACCACCTTCTGGGAGAAGAACCTTTTCCTGATGTCTGACTGAAACCTCCCCTAACACAGCTTCACGTCATTCCCTTAAGTCCTGCCATTAGTCAGTAGAGTGATGAGATCATTATCTGCCCCTCCTCTCATGAGGAAGTTGCATACTGCAACGAGGTCTCTCCTCAGGCTCCTCTTTTCCAGCCTGAACAGATCAAGTGACTTCAGCCACTCCTAATAAGGGCTCCCCTGAAGGCCCTTCACCATCTTTGTTGCCCTCCTTTGTATGCTTTCTAATAGCTTCTTGTTTTTCTTGCATGGAGGTGACCAAAACTGTCCCCAGCACTGGAGGTGAGGCTGCCCCAGCTCAGAGCAGAGCAGGACAATCCCCTCCCTTGCCCAGCTGGTGATGCTGTGCCTGATGCACCCCAGGACAGAGTTGGCCCTCCTGGCTGCCAGGGCACTGCTGGCTCGCGTTCAGCTTTCCATCAACCAGGACCCCAAATTTCTGCAGCACTACTTTCCAGCCTCTCATTCCCCAGTCTTTCCCACATCCAGGGTTGACTCAGGTGCAGCATCTGGCACTTTTCCATGTTGAACTTTGTATGATTGGTGATTGCCAGCTTCTAATTTGTCTCTGCGAGGAGTCAACAGCTCCTTCCAGTTTTCTGCAAATGTGCTCCAGTCCAAGTCATTTGAGAAGATTTTAGAGAGCACAGGGCTGAAGATGGACCCCTGTGGAACCTCACTAGTGACAGCTCACCAGTCTGATGTAAACCCATTAACTATAACACTTTGTATCCATCTTGTGAGCCAGCTGCTCACCCACTTCATGATGTGTTTATCGTGCTCTGTGCTGGACACTTTGTCTAGATGGGTACTGGAAAAGATGATACAGAAAGCTTGGTTCTGGCCATGATTGGGTTAATTTTTGCAGTAGCCATGAGTGAGAATCACTAGGATCTGGAGGTTACTCTATACATCATCTTCTGGGGTGGGGGGGTTCACATGGTGTGACAGCAGTTGAATTGGGCTTTTCAGTGAACATTTTACATCTGAATCATTCTCTCTCTTTTGTACACTTTTTTTATTAATATTGCTACTGTTAGTGTTTGTTTTTCTTATGTCATTGCTGTTTCAAATAAGTTGTTCTTATCTCAACCCATGGACCTTTATGTGTTCTACCTTCAAATCTCCTCTTGAGCCCTCAGCTGGAGGGATGGGAAGGAGGGAGATGAAGGACGAGTGCATGGTTTCAAGGGAAGCACTGAATTGAAGAATACCATTCTTAAACCATGATATAAGAGAACATGATACACAACTATTAAGAAGCCTTGTCTTGATCAAGCATGACTTATCTCCTAGCTATACACAGGGTGTGGAAGTCTGAATACCATATGTATGTATTTGTATTTAGATGCCTGTATTTACTAGTGACAGTCATGGATGACTTAATAGCTTACATTTTTACCAAAAGAACATTTTTTAAAAATATATGTTGATATTTATTCTTAAAATACCTATTGAGATGTAAAAGAATGATTGATAAACTTAAAGAAATCCCTTGCTATGTAAACATATACCGCTTCAGGGAAAATGTTAGCTGGAAGTCAGCATTGAGTTTTCTCTCCGGAAAATACAAGAAAACACCAAAACACCAAAAATTTAGTCCAGTNCTTCCAGTTTTCTGCAAATGTGCTCCAGTCCAAGTCATTTGAGAAGATTTTAGAGAGCACAGGGCTGAAGATGGACCCCTGTGGAACCTCACTAGTGACAGCTCACCAGTCTGATGTAAACCCATTAACTATAACACTTTGTATCCATCTTGTGAGCCAGCTGCTCACCCACTTCATGATGTGTTTATCGTGCTCTGTGCTGGACACTTTGTCTAGATGGGTACTGGAAAAGATGATACAGAAAGCTTGGTTCTGGCCATGATTGGGTTAATTTTTGCAGTAGCCATGAGTGAGAATCACTAGGATCTGGAGGTTACTCTATACATCATCTTCTGGGGTGGGGGGGTTCACATGGTGTGACAGCAGTTGAATTGGGCTTTTCAGTGAACATTTTACATCTGAATCATTCTCTCTCTTTTGTACACTTTTTTTATTAATATTGCTACTGTTAGTGTTTGTTTTTCTTATGTCATTGCTGTTTCAAATAAGTTGTTCTTATCTCAACCCATGGACCTTTATGTGTTCTACCTTCAAATCTCCTCTTGAGCCCTCAGCTGGAGGGATGGGAAGGAGGGAGATGAAGGACGAGTGCATGGTTTCAAGGGAAGCACTGAATTGAAGAATACCATTCTTAAACCATGATATAAGAGAACATGATACACAACTATTAAGAAGCCTTGTCTTGATCAAGCATGACTTATCTCCTAGCTATACACAGGGTGTGGAAGTCTGAATACCATATGTATGTATTTGTATTTAGATGCCTGTATTTACTAGTGACAGTCATGGATGACTTAATAGCTTACATTTTTACCAAAAGAACATTTTTTAAAAATATATGTTGATATTTATTCTTAAAATACCTATTGAGATGTAAAAGAATGATTGATAAACTTAAAGAAATCCCTTGCTATGTAAACATATACCGCTTCAGGGAAAATGTTAGCTGGAAGTCAGCATTGAGTTTTCTCTCCGGAAAATACAAGAAAACACCAAAACACCAAAAATTTAGTCCAGTAGAAAAAAACAAAACACAACAAAACAAAACAAAACCAAACCAAAACAAAACAAAACAAAACAAAACAAAAAACAAAACAAACTGCAGTAAAATATGCTCTTACTGCAGAGAAGTCTCTTACTGCAGCCCAGGGACCTGAAAGCAATGATTCAAATAAGTGTTACAAATTTGGTGACTATATTTTCATTTACTTAGCTTTCAGTGCCAAGTGTAGAATACAGCAGTAAAAAGAAAGGAGGGAAAGTATCTGGTCTGCATTTACAAACATGATTTTAGGCATACAAGATAAAATGCAAATAAGAGCCCTAATGAAAACATCTGACAAACCTTCTTCAGAACTAGCAGTTCATTTAGCTTCTGCTTACTCCTGCACTTCCTGGAACATGTCAGCTATGAGATTGCCACAGTGTTTACAACAGTGTCAAAAAGAAATCAGTTAATGATCATTTAGTGTATCACAAGGCATGTGTTTTAATGCTGTTAGTAAAAAGCCTTAAGTTTTGTAAGCTCTGGCAATGCAGGAACTCAGGACATGTCTTGACTGGCCTTGGCCCATGTCGTGCTTTTAGTTTTTCTTAACAAGCATTTGACAGCCATTGCCAAAGATGTTGGAAGATACAGCTCCAAATTTCTGAACAAAACCCAGTGCAGCCAGTAACAACTCTTATATCCCCAGATATGGGAGGAGGTGGTTAACCTTCCAGGCTTCAGATGAGAAGCAATGAGAAGGAAGAAGACTGTAACATGGAAATACAAAAAAATAAATTACAGTCCATCTGGAACAGAGATGAAACCCCAGAATACACACCAATCATTCTCCCAGTGAAAATCTCAAGAGGCTGGAACTTGTCATCTCATGCTTCTTCCTCTGTGGTATCAGAGAAGTACATAAGTACAAATAAATGGTGGGTGTGATTTGGTACAATAATCTCCTTGTTTTAGAGTATCAGATGTTTCTTTTGTTTTTAAGACTGTATAAATGGTTCTCAGTTGCTATCAGAATGGAAAAACATTTTTCTCTTGTCTCCCGACCCTTTCATTCAAATGTTCATTTATCAAATACACTCTCCTCTTCATCATCATGTTACATTTTAATAATATAAAGTAGCTCATATTTCTTCTTCTTAGTAGTAGTATTATTACTACTACTACTACTACTTGGAAAACCCCAGACATGAGTAAGGAAGCTCAGAGAAGCATGCATGTAACGCTTCAGGAAGTTTCATTTGAAAACAGAAAGTGTTAAACATTTAAATAATCTTAGAAATTGAAGATGTATTTCTTTAATATTTATTAAATCCCATTAGACTAATCTACATTAGAGAGTTCTAAAAAAATCCAAAATTAACTCTGACCACTTAATTCAAGCTTTCTAATTCTACTTTTTGAATACCTCTGCCTCTCCTGGAAGTCAAAGTATGAAAAGATCAAGAAAATAGGGCTTGGCAGTTGGTTTAACCCTATTCTAACCTAACTATAGAGAGGTAGGTTATTTACCAGTATGAATGCATACTAAAAAGATATAATTAAATTTTCTACTTATTGATGCAACTGATTTCAAATAAATTTTCAAAATTTTCATCATTTAAATGTACTTTGAGAAGCCTACAAGTGAAAAAGAAAACATTTTGTCATCTTATTCCATAACCTTATTCCAGTTTTTCCTAGCTCTGCAAAACATATTCCGTGTTTGTAAGCTCATGTCCCCTAATTCCCATTAGTTAGTATTACAATTGTTTGTACTTCAATTATTTATGAAAAACTTCCCCACAAAGATTTCACCTTTATGAGGAGTATCATTTTACTTTGTGTTCAAGCAGTAACCACTCCTATCTGTGCAATTAAAGCAGAATGTTTCAGTTTAACATCTCTAACACAAGAGAACACTAAATGTGCCTTTTCCATTAGGGATCAAAGGTAAATACAGCAATAAACAGGAAAGCAATTTCAGCGATGCGTCAGAGGATCAGGTGTGCTGTTATCACAGACACACACACATGTACAGGGGCCCTGGAGCGGTCAGCTCTACCCTGCTGCATAAAAACTGAATGAGTGAGAAATGGCACTTGAGCAATTATTGGCTTTACACTTCTTAGGCTCACAACCACTCTGTAATTGACCTCATTTGGAAAGATTTCCCATTTGTTTTCTTCAAAGGTTTTGTTGTTGTTTGGTTTAGCATAACACAGGACAATTCATCAGAACTTTTTGTATCTTCAGCACTATGCATACCCCTTGAAAAAAACAAATATTATGTTTTTTAGAATTATTTCAGGTGATACCACATAATGTATCTTTACATACTTTTTTTTTTTTTTTTAAACACATTAATAAACAGTTGATCTGTCTTAAGAAATGTATACTGCTCACTGGTGTTTGGAATAATATTGAGGCTGACCCCATAAAGTGGTTTCCCTTCCACTTTCTCTGTTAGCCATTTAGACCCCTGTAGATATAGTCAACTTTTAGAGTGCTTGATTTATCATGTTTTACCATTTCATGATATAGATCCAGTACTTTCAAGCAAATATTTAATTGACAAGTTGATTAGGAAAAAAAATCTTTTCAACACGGGTTTTTCTTCCCATGTACTACAATATTTAAAACCAACAAGTTATTTTTCTCACATTTCTTCATGTGAGAACAACAAAAATCAGAGCCAGTGCTGTATAGACATAAAGGTGCAGTGATGATCTCTGGAATCAATCTACCTAATTAACATCTTACTTCTAAAACTGTAATAATAAAATATTAATGCGTCTTGTGCTGGTCAAGGGGGTTGGTGTTTGGGTTTTTGGTTTCTCTTAAGTGGAATATTGGTCAATGACTGCCTTTGGAAGCATTATTTCAAGGGTATCACACAGAATGGGGAAGAATAAAATGTGTTCTTGAAGACCACTCAAGAACTATTTAAAAAATATTAGAGTATTCTGACAATGGAAATAATATTTATGAGATGTTGAATCAGTCCATTTCTCACTTGCCCCACGTTTTTTCTTTCATAAATATACCCACTTATTCTTGTCTCTTAGAAACTTGAAGGTTTATAAAAATGAAGCCTGTGAACCTTTACTCCCGTGAGACTTCCTCTACCAAGTCACATACAATCTGATTTGAGTTGGCAGGAAGTTTAAAACTTCAACAGAGAAAAACTTAGGAAATTAGCCTTTTAAGGAAAGAAGATTTTGTTTTATGAAAGATTCTATCAGTATGCAAAATGCTTCCCCTATGCCCTACTCAAGTGCTTTAAATGATGAAAAGTGAAATTTCAAAAAAAGATATAAAATAAATGGAACCTGTATGTAGTATCCAGTATTCAAGTACTCTGCGTTATTCTTTAACTGATTGCTATTCAGTCCCTTAAAAGTAGCTTATTTTGTGTAAAGTAGCAACAATGACCAGTAAACTATGAAGGGTTTCTGTAGAAGAGTAAGAAATATCACCTCTAAGGCTGAGACTCTTCATTTTCCTCCTAGAATATGAAGTTTATTTAAAAATGAAAGAACTTCAGCAGAAAGAAAAGTGACTTGCAGAATATGAAATAATGTTTGATACTTGAGGGTTTTCTTTGGAAAAGTAGGAAGTCTACTAATAAATGGTTATGCAAGATTAGCAGTATGGCTAAAGAGATGTTTTTATTATTTAGATTTAGAACACCCTACCTTTTTTGGTGGATCCTGGAGGTAAAATTTCATTTTACTATTTGATTCTTACTTGAAAACTGATTAACTAATATGCTTTCAAGTGTTCAGATTTTTAGGATTCAACTTAGGAAAACATTTCACTCTAGGTTAGTTTAAAAATCTGTCGAATTTACTGGTGGAAAGAGTTACAAAGTGAAGTTGTAAGTATAAAAATATTGGGATGTTCTACAATGTACACATAAGGTTTTAGACAGGTATTAAATGTTTTATTAAGTTCTAAATGTCTTGAAATATTAATGTGTCTGATTCTTATAGCTAGAATATCTTTATTAAAGAAGCTTCATTCTGAAGAAGTTTATTCTTCAGGTTACTGAAGAATCTAGTGGTTTTCCTTCTTTTTCTTATTTTAGTCAAGACTATATTTCTGGAGGAACTTCATTTACCTCCTTTTAAAATTGAATTAAATACAAAGTATTGTAGAGTTCTACCTTTTTCTCTGCCTATACAGTCATTTCTACATTCTGTTATGCAAACTAACAAGCATCAAATATTTCAAACACTTCCTCACAGTAACATTTTCAGTCTGTTAATTAAAGACTTGAAATTCTCAGGAGTATTTTTAATAATGCTTTGATTATTCTATTTCATCCTATACTTTAGTTTTCAAGGTTGTGCAGAAACAGCAAATGACCCAAAAAAAAGAGAATTTAGGTCAATCAAGTATATATTTGGCAAAGCTGTAAAATTTAGTGTGCCAAAAACTACAAAATTAAATATAGACGAAAATTAAATAAATAAAGCAAAGATAAAGATATATCAAATAACTGAGGAATTAATGCATTCAACGTACACTTTCAGCACATTATGTAGTTAGAAAAGTTCCCAAGCTATTTTCAAGTGTATGTCTTATGATTTTAAGTTAACTCTGAAACTCATGAGACTTTGGACAGTTAAATTACTTTTAAGGAAGGAATATAACCTTTTTAATAACTGTGATTTTTCTTTCTTTTCTTTTTTCTTACGCAGAAAAAAGCTTTGAAATTACATTTAAAAATATCTGTCAAATTCACCAGCTTTCGTTAGGTGGCTCATTTCTCTAGATCACTTCTGGAGTGGCCACTGAGCAGTGGACTCATACATTTGTAGGGCTCATATAGGTATACATGGGATACCTTTGCACCTGTGAGAACCAAGACTATTAATGACTCAAAACATTTGCTCATTTGTGGAGGCTCCAGGGTGCTTTGCTGAGGCCAGGTTTGCATCCTTCAAGGTGATGGTTTGGGGTGTGTAATGGCTAGTCTGCATACACAGAGGAAATGAACTGTCTGGAGGCTACAAAGGAGGCCTTGAGGCTGCTAATAGGCAAATCCTGCAAGACAAGGTGGTGCTTTTTATCGTGCTAATTGCTCTCCGATACAGAACTCATGCAGTTGCAAAACTCCCCAGGAAGGTCTGATAGGGCTTTACTGACTCAGCTTTGGCTGCGCTGATGTGAGGTGTGCAGCTGTCAGGCCTTAGAAGGACCCTCAAAGATCGCCAAAGAGCACCCTGACTAATTTCTGAGGCCTTCTACCAAAGGACTGGAGGCTCCCCCACCAAGACAGGTACCTAGGCATATGTTGAAACATCAGATTTTGTGTTGTGCAGACTTTTTCCTGCGCCCCCAGTGGATCATGACTGCCACGTGACTTCAACCAACAGACATCTAGGCTGCAACAATCAAGTGTCTTCACAAGATCTACAGATGGTGATGTTTTTACTCTTATTTTTCCCTCTCTTTCTTTGTTTTCCCTTTTAAATTTTCTTAAGTAATATTTTTATGCTTTCACATTGTTCTATTCTAGTAGACAGTAATAACTGAAACAGATACATATCTGCTTTCCATTGCACTCAAATTGTTCTAAAATAAAACCTACATATATATAGTTACGAACATTGAACATTCAGTCATTTCACTCTAATCTATCCCAAGGGATCCATTAACAAGAACGTGGGTTACTCTGAGCCTTCATGGGGGTGGGTTGTAACAACTCCTCAACTTTGGTCAGTTTGGGGTTTAAGACCTTTGTATATCATTACTCTATGGCCATATGAAAAGCAAACCTTCCCAGCTGTTCAGCTTTAACATTACACTTTCTTACTATTTCATTTTTTTATTATTTGTTTATTTGTTTAGCTGTTGTTGGGACAGGAATTCCTAGCACCTATAAGGCCAGCACTGCCTGCCCCACTGATACTATAGGACATCCATCTCAACAGCCCTGCCCTGCACAGCCATGGGCCCCTCTGGCCTTGGCCTATCCCAGACCCCAGGGAGGAGTCTGATAACCTGAATTGGGGCTGTCCCTGGATGCCCTTCATCCTGTCCTACTCCCTAGCTGGGGGCAATAGGATGAGCTCTGGCTGTCCAGGCCCTGTCACCCTCTCACAAAATCACAGAACTACAAAATGGGTCAGGTTGGAAGACACCGCAGTGGGTCAGCTAGTCCCATCTCCCTGTTCAAGCAGGGTCATCCCACACCACATTGTGCAGGTTTTCTTCCATATGGTTTGTGAATGTCCCCAGTAGGAAACATTCCACAACCTCTCAGGACAACCTGTTTCAGTGGGTGGTCACAAGCACAGTAAAGAAGTTCTTCCTTATTATTGTCCCTTTAGTGAAGAGATGGGATGACTGTCATGCTAGTAATGATTTATTACTCAGATAAACTTTAGCCTCAGAGTCTGTGAGATTTTTGAGAGGAGCAAGAAGTTGGTCATATCTCAAAAGTAGTCACAAGTTTCTTTCTTACAATGCAATATGTAACATTCTGATCCAATGGAAAGTTGCCACGGAGTTTACTTTGTTTTTCTAATCTATCAACTTTTCTTCATTCTGCTGCACTGCATCTACTTTTACCCAATAGCTTTCTATCTCAAGTACACACGTATACTTCTATTATAACATCTAANACCTCCCTTGACCTGCTGGCAGTGCTCCTACTAATGACCCCTTCTTGGCCAACAGGACACACTGCTGGCTCAGTGTTGTCCACCAGGACTCCTAACCCTTCTTCTCCACAGAGCTACTTCCCAGCAGATCAGCCCTCAGCTTGTTGTGGCACCCAGGGTTGTTCTTCCCCAGGTGCAGAACCCTGTGATTGCCTGTGTTGAATTTCATACACTCCCTCTCTGCTCATCTTTCCACCTTGTCAAGGCCCTTCTGAAGGGCTGCACAGTCCACTGGGGCATTGGCCACTGCTCCCAGCTCTGTGTCATCAGTGAATTTGCTGAGGAGGCATCTGCCTCTTTGTCCAGGTAACTGATGGAAAAGTTAAACAATACTGGGCCCAGTGTCGAATCTTTTGGAACAGCACTAGTAACAAGCCTCCAGTTAAATTCTGTGCCACTGATGACAACACTATGGGATCAGCCATTCACTCAGCTCTCCCTCCACCTCACTGTCCATTCATCCAGCCTGAGCTTGCTTATGAGGATGTTGTGAGAGACAGTGATGAAGGCCTTTCTGAAGTCAAGGTAGACAAGATCCATTGCTTTCACTCCATCTATCCAGCCAAGGAGCCCCCAGTGTTTCCAGGCCCTGGCACCATGACAAATTCTCATACTAATTATTTTTTTGTTTGTTTGCATTTTTTTTTCTGTTATATCTTTAATGAATATTCCTCTGACAATCTTGAACATTATGCCAGTACTTGCAAAAATTTTGTAAAGAAAATTTTTCTTCACAGAATATTTAAATTGCAAGCCATGTGAAAAAAGTACATTGACTCATCAAGAGTAGTGTATATAGTGCACACATAAGAATGCAACAGGACAGCTGTTACATAACATAAACAGCAAGTTTTTTCAATGTGTATGTTCAATTTGGAAATCAGCAATTTCGACTGCATTGGTAGAAACAGCATATTCTTTCACTTCAAAATAGATTAGAAGCTCATATGAAGAGCTTCAGTTCTTGAAAGATAAAGCAAGCAACAGAAAAGAACAGAAATCAAATGATTAAATATTCCTTCTCTTGTGTATCAGAGTTAGAAACATGATATTTTGTCATTGTTATTCACCTGAATTTCAAACAATTTTCAGTGGGTTTATGTGGAAGGAGATAGAGATAAAGGTCCCAAAGAAAAGTAAAATGTGTAGTAATAACTAAAAAGTGATAAAGTCACATATTTATTAGGGAATACTTGTGTTTTACATAACTCAGTAAGAGAAGGGGAGTGGCAAAACATGACCATATTTTTCAGTCCTGAAAAACCTATTGTGACATTATTTCCTTCACAATTAAAATTTACAAGACATGCAAGGGTTTCTGATGGCCTTAAAAATAAAATAATAAGATACTGAATTGTTTTAGTTATGATGTAAATTGATCAAAGGCAAAATATCAATTTCTTCTTTTCGCATCACGCTGTAAAATAACAATAAAAAACGATAAGTAAACATAATAAGAAAGAGACATTGAAAATGCAGACAATATTCTTGAAATTGAAAGACATAGTAATTATCTGGGTACCCTTTCAATGTCAATTAACACTGATTAAAACCAAAACCTCAGATCACATTCAAAGCTGCAATAAATTATCTTCATTTGAGCTGTGGTAGTTAGCATGGATAGAATATGTTCCCCATGTTCTGCCTGAGCATTTCCATATTGTAGAATTCTCTTTCTCACATTCCAGTGAAGTTAACACAGAACTTAGGAGGCAGTTGCTCAAATACAAAGGCCTATGCAGGCCTTCAAATCAAATCTCTAACGTGCAGATTTTAATGAAATTTGAAAAATCTCATTCCTGTAAACTCCAGGAATTTAACACTGCTAGGTTTGACAAAACATTTTCAGTTCCTCCCTTATGTGACTGAGAAACTCTCAGGTTCTTTAGGTTTTCAGTTATACAGAATTTAAATTTCTCTTTATAAACCCCTTAAAAAAGGGGTTTATCTATAGTATAAAATATAAAGAAATGGTGTCTTATCCTCTTCACCAAAGAGAAGGAGACAATATGAAAAAATGTAAATTCACGCTAATTTTGAAATAATTCCAATACAGCAGTTACACAAGAATCCAAGGAACCATAATTTAAACCAAAAATTAATTGAAAGATATTACAAATAAAAACATTTATGATAAATTTCTCTAATCAGAATTTATTTATTTCTGAATTAGTGAATAAATATTCTTTTTAATGAAAATCAACACATTGACAAAGACTGCTAATTTCTAACTATATTTTATAATATGAGTAAATAAAAATTTGCTAGCAAGTCTGCCTATAAATTCTTTGCAGTTTCATGCTTCATGACATGAAAATTGTCTCAACAGTTTTCATTATTGATACTGATGAAGTTAGGGGAAGCAAGATGATTATTATTATTATTATTATCTTTTACCAAGGAGAGGCATGTAGACAAATTTCAAATTACTCCCAGAAAACCTAGTAATTTAACAGTTTATGTATTATAGGTATTATCTCAGGCCTAGCAGGAGGTTTACAAAGCTGGGGAAGGAGAATGTATCTGTGATAATGGACACGAAGAATCCAGAATTTATGGGCCACTAGGACAGTAAATTCAGCAAATTTGCTGAAATCAGCTCCTACTGGGCAAACATAATTCCAGCAGGGAGAAGGTCACAACTGCTGACTCACACCCCTCTACTCAAGAAACCCACTCACTGAACAGAAGAGAAACACTAAGCATGGGACTAATTAGCATGAGAAATGAGAAAATTATTTAGCCAATGGAATGAGAGAACTATGCAGCCAATGAGCTTTGTTAGCTCAAATGTATACATAATGAATGTATAAAACAATGAAAAACTTGTAATGTCATTGAGACATCTACCACCAAGAGGCCCATGGTGAAGGACCAATGGGATGCTGTTGGATCCACTAAGAAAACAAGGTGGTGACTATCTTCTGCTTTCTCTTCCCTTCCACCCTCCACACCCCCCATCTTTTCTATCTCATATTCATAATTAAATAAAATCCATATTATTGACTTTGCCATATGGTCTTGTCTGCCCCTTAGATTGGGCAGAAGCATCTCTCACTAATCAGATCTTAAGAGAAGAAAAAATGGCTTTGAAATATTTTGAAGATATTTTTAGACGTATCCATTTTGATGGGCTGTTTTAAATTCTTAAAGTATAAAAAATCATGCAAATTGTAAGGCAGAATATAATTGTAAGAAATTGGATGTGAACACTCCTTGATCTAACACCTTTGTATGCTGTATGAACATGTGTAATGAGTGTGATTGTACTAAACGTCAACTACGTTTTGGGAAATTTTCATATGCAAATTTTGGTAAGCTGTTTAAAAGTAGCTTTATTAATACCGTAATTTGATTTATATTTTCCAGAAAAAAATCAATAGAATTATTCACTGATTTGACACAAAAATCACAAGTATGAAAAAAATAATCTGAATAAAAATCTGACATTATGTGCAAACTATTTTTTTGTCTACTTCTATATAAACTAAAATCCTATNTACAGTTATTTTGCTTTGGGGAATTTTGGGGTTTTTTGGTTGGTTGGGTTTTTTTTTTTTAATCCTGTGCAGTTAACTTTTCAACTCTCGTATGGACTAAGGAAAATATTGTAGTTCACCATAATTCTGTTTTTGAGCAGAGGTGGAAGTCCACACTGACAGCATGAAGAACAGGCACATTATATACTTAATAAAAAGTCTAGGTTTTTAAGTGGCAAAACCAGTTTGTAGAAATTATTGCATCTTTTAAAATGTTTTGAAAAATTATACCTTTTTCTGAAGACAGCTCACCATGTGAATCTTTATTTAAAATATATCTCATAATTCTATATAATTTTTCTTAAATAATGTCCACCATTTAGCAGGCAGCAAAATACCTGATTAGTATTCAAGATCAAAATTAGCACATGATAAAGAAGGAAAAGGATTTTCTGCATATAGATTTCCCTCCAAGAACCTCACTCTGAATATATTATACCATTAACGGGATCTATTTAATGATGCAAGGTGCTGCATACTTTAGGCAAGAGACCAGAATTACACAGGATTAATAGGGTTATATTTTACCACTTATTATCATCCAATGTTTACAGAAACAGAAACAATTATAAATGACACACTGAACTGCTGAAAATGCTATGATAAAGGCAGTGTGTATCAACATACATTTTATCTTTCAAACATACATTTTATCTATCAAAACCAAAACTATTGGTTTGCAGAAATTTTCATTTGTTTTCTAGTACTTATTCAAACCAATTGATTCATAGAATATCACTGCCAGAAATGAAGATATTTATCTGTTGTTCAAGTAAACCTATAAAGGGAGGGATTTTACATGTGAAGTGTTGTTCAAAACTCATTTCACTAATTTTGAACTAGTACTGTGAAAAAGGCATGATTTGTGTTACAAATATTTCTGTCCCACATAGCTCCTAATTCTTTATGTCTTATGGAAGAAATGTGAATTATAACAAACTTCTTAGGGTTTCATTTTGCATTAGAACTAGGTCTGATAGTAGATTTGAAAAGCTAGGAAGAGATTTTCCTTTGGAGATTAAATAAGTAATCAGACACACTGGAAACATGACTTTCATTATAAGACAGACAGAACACAAGCAATTAGTTGCAAAGGTTTTAAATGCCTAAGGATGGTGCAGTTGGCCATATTGAATGTGTTTTGTGGACTAATAAACTGATTTGCAGCCTGTTGAAGGACTCTGGAAATTTAGCCACTTAATTTAGAAAATTTCAGATTTTCTTTTTTGGTCAACTAATTGCGAATATTCTAGTGTGCTTTTTTCACTAAATAGAAGCGACTTTTTTTTCAGGGATGAAGCATATGAAATCTAGGTGGGGTAGGATTACTTAGGTACTACTTATACATTTCTGTACCTCAGAGACCCTTAGGGAATGGTGGAGTCTGTTGGATGACATCTCCTTTGACCTTCAAGTAACTGCAGTACTGCTGAGGCCAGAGTTCATGGGGAAAAAGGTTCTTCTAAACTTAAATGCTATAATAAATCACATAGAAATAGGCATAGCAAACCAGATCTGTGGTTCATTGAATCCAATATCTTGTCGCACTGGCATACAATAGTGGTTTCAGAGGCAAAGGATCAAGATACACCATTTATTTCTCCAAAGTGCAGGTTGTAAAAGCTGGCTTTTACTCTGCCTTTGCAAAAGCACTCTCCCTGGCATTGTGAGAGAGTGAATAAAGTGCCTGGCACGTGGACAAGATCTGAAAAATCTCTTTGGACTTTATTTGCTCTTTGCAATTAAGGTGTAATTAAGTGGTGTTAGATCAAACACTGATATTGAACTGAGCTCTTCACAGCTGCTAATACTATACACATATAAAATTATTATTATTATTAATACATATTTTTGACAGTTAAGAAGAAAAGATGTTGCAGCAGGAGACTGGGAGTTAAACTCCTGATTTGGATGCTCTGTAGATCTTGTCATGTAAGTTTAGACGAAACACTGTCTCAGTGTTTTTCTGAAATAAAGATGAGTCAGATTTGTTTGTCAATTCCCATACGACTTAGCTGTTTAGCAGATGTAAAACTTCCAGAGATATGCATGCATTTTCACCTCAGAAAGTACTATTATAACAGTATAGCCAATACAACCCTGAGATGAAATTGGACTCTTCTACAGTTAATGTATTTCCTGACATAATTTCAATTAGAAATCTTTAGTATCAATGGAGATAAAGGATCTAGAAGTAATGTTTGACTTCCAAAACCCATGCAGCATTTGAAAGACTGAATGTTAATAGGAAGAAGTCTGATTAAAATTAACCTAGGAGCCATTGTGAGGTTCCAAGTTTACCTGTCATCCTAACTTCTTATACTGAACCTTGATTTTTTCTCTTCCATAATATAATACCATTTCTGACAGCAGAGAATGAATTGCATGGGGAACACCCCTGATGAAATACTTATGGCAGAAGAGTGTACAGAATTTCCTGCATATTTTTTCATGAGCACCATATGCCTTTCCTATTTCTGTAGCTCCATTGATAAATTACAAAGAAAAGCAAGGGTTATGCAATGCATTTGTTGAATTCATGACCTTCAAAGTCTAACTTTCTTACAAGACCAATAACACCACAAATGTTCCTCTTATTTCATTCAGAATGCTTAGGGTTATAGCTATAAATGAGAGGGACTGTAACACTGGCTGCTTCTCCAGCACTTCATCCTGGTGCAAACCATATAGGTTGATAGTGCCTTTTTTATCAACTTCCATATAAAAAATAAAAGAAAAAAGAAAGAAAGAAAGGGGGAAAAAAAAGCTTATTTCCACATGTGCAACTGGCATCATCTTGTCCAAATCTCTTAGTTTTGTTTGTGTACAGATTAGAGCTGATTGGTTTTCAACACTTTAAGAGTCTGTGCCTAATTCCAGCTATTGCCCATTTTTCTTCTAAGGTTTTATTATTTTCACTGTTTAAATGCAGCCTTTTGGACTGGAGATAGGT
>VXBB01005112.1:55948-70548 GCA_013399915.1 Illadopsis cleaveri | reverse complement strand
TGGCAATAGAGAACAATGGTGGAAATCTAACAGTTAAGGGGTGAGTAGGAGAATTAGTACAAATAAAAATAGTAAAGTAACATCAACAAATAAAGCATGTCCTTTAGTTTTATTTGTAAGAGAATAAGGGACAACTATTGGCAATCTTTCAAGAACCACAAAACTTAACAAAACAAGTGGCATTATTCTTTATCATTGTTGTGTGGGTGAAAGTGCTCTTTATTTATGTATTTGCATTTTAACTGGCCCAGAGAAAGAGGGATAAATGGTTAGAAACAGACTCCATTTTACTCAAACAGATAGAGGTTTTGCTTTTCAATTAGAGTTTATATTCCATTACAGTGGCAGACCTATTGCTGTGGAGGAAAAAAAAAAATTAGAAAGGAACCTAACTCTGAAAACAAGTGCTACATTCATCCAAATAGTTTTAATACTTAGTATGCTACAGTTATTGTCTCAGANATATGTATATGTATATATATATGGATATGTGTAAATAATTCAGTTCTAATGCAATATATAGGAGATAAAAACACCTGAATTCTTGAAATTTAAAAGAACTCCCAACAGCTCTAGTGAAATTAAAAACAAAGCTACTAACATGTGTGTCCAATTAAATTTTCAGGATTCTAGAGGAATAGTTTTAATTCTTTTAATATAAAACAATTTAGAAGGACAGATATCTCTAAGCTGTACTAAAAAAAATCATCAGATCATATTTCCTTTGTTGTTAATTTTTTAAATTCCTTTCTCTACCAGAACATAACAGATGCAACTTCACTGGTAATAAAAATAAAGAAGTGGAATATTCCAGTATCCATTGAAACTGATCTATTACAAGACTATGTTAAATAATTATTTTTATGGTAAAGTATTTACATTTTTTTTGCTTATAGGCAGTAGATTTTAGCATCATTTCCACTGTTCTGTAAAATACTGTTCAACAGCTGTAATGGTTTAATCACATTTTTTCTCTATTTTTCAACCAGTTTCAAATAGAATGGAAAATAGATGGCAAATCTTGTCTATGATTTTAATTCCCTGTTCAGTTAATATGTTGTACATTAATGAGCTCCTAATTTTCACATGTAACTTCCTTCCATACTAACACAAAAAAATGTCTCCATCAAGAAATTAAAGAGAGGCATGCAGTAGGATGCATGTATTGTTAATTGCTACAAACTGTAACTTTTTTCTACCTCCCTTGAGTCTCCATTGGGAATCTTCTGTTATGGATGCAGTTCTCTCTCCAACACACCTACAGACACATCTGTGTCTTTGGAAGGCATCTTTTAGAAGGCATCATTTACCTGTTCAGCAACAAGTAAAACTCCTATTTCTTTTAGTGGTAAGCCATATAACTAAGGCAGTTGGGCAGGTGATCTTGACAGGCCTAGAACTGCCACAGAAACACCATTTCTACATGCAGTCCCTCCTGTTGCATCTGTAGTGTGGGAAATAATAAAGGTAAGAAGACTTTCAGAAAGATGTGAAAGCAGACCTCAGAAACAGAAAGAGCAGAGAATTAGAACTAGCTGCAGCTGCAATGTCTGAAAGCAGAAAAGATACAATGATACAGCAAGCAAGGAAATGAAACAATAGTTTGAGTTTTTAGGTTTGGCTGGGATAGACCTTAAGACTGCAGATACACTTAGCAAGATAGTAGAAGGGTTTATTTAAGCTTAATAATGGAGTATTGTATATTGTTAATAGAAAGCATACAAGCAAGCATTGTTTGAAGCAGGTGTACGTGTGCTTTTAGTGATTGGCTAGAACAATTGTCTGTGAGCTTTAGCAATATGCTGTTGGCTGGAAAACCTTTAAAATGCCCTGTAACAAGGAGATATTTGGCTGCTCCTGGGAAGATGCGAGCTGTTGTCATCTTTCAGTTGTCTTAAACTTGTAGTGAGACTGATACCACAATGAACCCCGTAGAAGTGTCTCCTGGTAGTCCCATCCTGTTTGTGAAAACCTCCAACACACTGTAGAATCGTATAACATCTAAAGATAAACATAGTACTATAAAAGTCTCCTGAACCTTCTCTTCACCAGGCCTTCATACCCTTCTGCTCTGCTAGCTAATATTTTCATCTGGGTTTGAAAATACTTTCTTATTCAAATCTCAGCTAGATATTTTCTGGAGGAAAAAAATTAATTTAAATGTTTGTTTTAGTGTTTGTTTCATATGCAAGATAGAGAAACATAGTTTAATTTACATAAGTATTGCTACTTTACAATACTTGAAATATTTTTACAACAACATCAAGCATTCAGAGCACTGCCATTTTTCAGTTTTATTATGTCCGATATGCTTATGTACCTTGAAAGTAAATGTATGTAAACATGAAGAATGTATGCAAATGTACATGAGCTTGTCCTTCTTGAAGACCTGTCTTGCTGGACTGCAGAAGGATACAAAGAAAGCATTTTGCAGTTCAACTTCTTCCATCTCCTGGGGAAGTGTGTTTCTAACCTTATTCATCAGAAGAAGCTCATTTTCCCTAATCTTCCTTTTGTCATCTACATGACCTACTTACACAAGCCTTGCTTGTCATTGGCATTCCTTGCCACATTCAATTCCATTTGGAGAAATTAAAAACTTCCAGTTTCAGGCCTTCAACAGAAAAAGAATGATAACAGAAATGACTGTGTTGAGCAGAAGCTGCTGAAAAAGCGGGTCTGGATGCCCTGTGGGGCTGTGGCTGGCTCAGCCATGATAAGAGACTCTTTTAAGAGTACAAACAGCATCCCCAGCACTGCTGGTTTTGTTGGGCATGGAGCATACAAGCTGGGTCCTTCACAGTGGTGTGTGAACAGCAGCACCACAAGCTGGAACAAAAACAAATTCAGGCTGGAGGTTAAGGAGAAATCTTTTCCCCACAGAGGTGTCCCATCCATGGAGCAAAGGCCAAGGAAGGCTGGCTGTCTATGACAGTGTGTGGTCCAACATCCTGACTGCAAAGCCCTGAGCAGCCTGGCCTGACCCTATGGCTGAGCTTGCTCTGAGACTGCAGACCTCCCCAAGAGACCTCCCTGTCAGCCTGAATTTTCTTGTAATCCTAGAGCCAAGCAAAATATTATGCTTGCACCTGCAAACTGATACAGTCAGGAACCCAAGTTTCTTGATAGTTGTTCAATAATGAACAGATAAATCATTAGAACCTCCTAAAGTAAAACCATCAGAGCATAACCTCAGTCTCTTGAGCCCAAATTTTTTGTCAGTTATACATATATGAAAGCAATAATAAGGTAGTTTTTGCCTTAGAAAACTTAATTCTTTCTGTTCATGTGATTTTTTCTGCTATGAAATCAAACATAGCCTCAATTGCTTTGCTGAATTAAAAACCTTAACAGTCACATCTATTCCATCTATTTTTTCATTCTATGCATTCTGTATATCACTTTTGGGAAAAAAAAATCCCAAAAATAAAAAAAGCCAGTAAAAATTAGCTTCCAATAAATGTAGTACTCATCTTTATATATTGCTTTGTAGGCTGGAGTGAGAAGGAAATTTTTCTCATTTAAATGACTGCTGCATGTGCAAATGTATCAGAAGTGAATATATAAAATCTCCTTCTCTATTTATATTTATGCACATTTTTGTGTCCTTTCCACAGTGAAGTAACCTCCCCCCAGAGACCCCCCAGGGCTAGCTCAGGTATTAGGGAAATCTTGGGATCTTGGTGGGAAAGGCTATTTCATAGGGGATAGGACCGAGGGTATTAGAACAGGCTCTTACCACAGATGGTGATTCGCAGAGATGGTTTTATTGGCCTCCTTGGGGTGACAGGCGAGGCAGGAGAGCAGGGCGAGTGGCCAGGGCAGGATGGTAAGAGAGGGCTGGTGCACTGGCGAAGAGGAAGAGGCAGGAAGTTCCCAGGGGTTATATGGACCCTCTGGGATAGATAAGATTGGCTCTCTGCCAGTCCAGGTTTAGGGGGAAGGTCTTTGGGGTAGAAGGACCAAACCATGTGGCTATCTCTTATAGGGGTTCTGGGGGAAAACCTTTTCCCCCTTAGAGGAATACAACACCACAGCAAGACCTCTTGAGAGATTTTTTGTGATAATCTGTTTCCATGTAACTATCACCTACTTTGAAACAGTATGTTCCTGTTTTCTGTTTTGTAGGAACTGAAATATCAGTTAAGAGAGGCTAATAAAAATAAGAGAGGAAGACAATATATCTGAATATTTTTAGTGTCGCACAGTTATTAAAAAATGTCAAATTGGTAAATGGGAATTTTAGGCAGATAAATGAAGCATAGGATTAATTGTAACAATTATTGGGGGAAATCCTGCTCCTAACAGATGTGTCCATTTGGATGGTGTGATGAGCAAAAGCAAAGCAAGTGATTCCAGACACTTCTCTGGCAATAAATCCATTTGCTGATGCAGGTTGGCTAGACTAGGAGGTGTGCTAGTGAGCATAAAATACAGCACAAACTGGCAGATATCTTGCAAAATTAAAGCACTGATTCTTTCACCCTCTTTCTTTTGAAATCACCTGTGATAATTACACAGCAGGGAGCATAAATGGATCTTTTTTCTGATGATTCTTGCAAGGGCAGTAACAGTGCTCATTCAAATAAAATAAAAATCTTTGCAAAAATGCATAGAAACAGGTTAGATCAGGTCTCTAGATAGAGGTTCACCAGTTTACTTCCATGGGACATCAGCTGTCTGCTTCAGTATGAAGAAGTGGGTTTAGGTGACACTTGAATAATCTGAACTTACTAAGAACATTTTTAGAATGCACATGTAGGAAGAAATTTCTGTAGGTTCAGAACTATTGTTTTAATGGTATTAAAAGTGCATAATAGTGTTGCTTTTACAGGACGAATAAAAGTAATTTGATTAAGACTTAGAAATAAAGTGCAGGAAGAATATGATTCCATTTGATAGATATTGATTTCATTTAGATTTGCTAAGTATGGGTAATTGGGTGGGTGTTGTGAATAATATTAGAAGATGTGAATAACAAGGGCATGTGTTATAGATGTAATTTTAATGAATAGAAGAAGACTGAATTTTAATGACTAGAAGAAACTGAAAAGAATCAAGAAAAACACTGGTAGTTTTCTCTTTTAGTTTAACCCTGGTATCCTAGATGTAAAGGTGAAGTTTAAAATGACATAAATAGAATTCTCAGTAACTTGAGTAAAGTAATAAATTGGGTCAGATCCATTTTCTTTTTTCTGGGGAGGAACTCTGTATTTCAGTATCTGCATATGGACTAGATGCAAGCTAAAGGATCAAAAAAGCAAACGATACTTTTAGCTATTGTCACAACAATTTTTCATGACACATATTGTGCTCAAATATAATGGCTGAACCTGTATGATTTATGATGAAATTATCTTCCTTGAAATCCTCAGGATTCTACAGATGTAAAGTTCAATCTAACAGAATTTTCCCATATGGTTTTAAGACAGAGCATGTGCAGAGCAGGAGAAACTGGAAGTGGGGAGGGTAGATGTTCATGTGGAAATGCATTAAAAACAGAATCATGGAATCACAGAATGGGTTGGGGTGGAAGGGACAGCAGTGGGTCATCTGACCCAACCTCCGTGCTCAAGCAAGGTCACCCCAGAGCATATGGCACAGGATTGCATCCAGACAGTTCTTGAACATCTCTAGGGAGAGACACTCCCCAATCTCTCCGGGCAATCTGTTCCAGTGCTCAGTCACATAGTAATGAATTTCTTCCCTCTCTTTGGGTGTACATCAGTTTCTTCCCATTGCACCTTGTCCTACTTCCTGGCACCACTGAGAAGAGCCTGGATCCATCCTCTTGAAACCCTCCCTGCAAATACTTATGCACTTGATGAGGTTCCCTCTAAATTGTGTCTTACTGAGGCTGAATAGGTTCATCTCTTTCAGCCTTTACTCATAAAAGAGATGCTCCAGTCCCTAATCATCTTTCTTGCCCTGTACTAGACCCTCTCCAGGAGCAGATTGTTGTCCACCAGGACCCCCAGGTCCTTCTCTAGAGAGCTACTTTCCAGCAGGTTGGCCCCCAACCTGTACTGGTGCACAGGGTTACTCCTTCAAGAAAAAAGTCTGTACTCAGAAGATCTTAGTGCTCTCAGTGAGATTTTTCAAGNCTACTTCAATATATGAATATTGCTACAAAATCTAGATGTAACGCATTTTAATATGCAAAGGTGGTATGTGTTCTCTTTGCAGCTGTTACATGCCAGTGATTGTTGTTTCCGTAAGACACTTGCATCTGCCCATATGAGCACAAATCTGTCACCTGCACATGTAAGGATAAACATGTCCCTGAATTCATTTAGATGTTTTTTGCCATGTGGCATCCTTTTATTCAATTGCCACAGGAATTCTTAAAAATTTAATCTCTAAGAAGAGATACAGAAATGAAACTGCATATATGAGTGTTTTTAAAATGTAAAATTCATTTTTATAGTCACCATTACCAATTTGTTTCTCCTACAGTATATCAGAGAGATACCGTTTACTTGGTCTTCATGTCCATAGCCTGTCAATACTACAGATTCCTGTGAAAAGAGAAGTTCATATCTATATTGTATAGTTAATGTAAGCTTCAAGAAAACTTGCATAACTTATGAGAATCCTAATTTTAACTATCAGAATTTAAATGCTCACAAGGAGAAGGAATAACTATGCAATTATTTTTGAGGGGGAAAAATGCCACCCATATTAACTTTTGTTTTAAATTACATTCTGAAGACGTGAGACTAATTTTTTTTGAGCACACATGTATTCTAATGGAGCGCTAACCCTTTTTCATTAATTCTCCAGATTCAAGCAATGATCTACAGGCTGCTCTAATATAATTTGTTATAGTTCTTTCACACAAAATTTCACATAGAATCTCTGATATAGTGTGATTAATACAGTTAAAGCCAGGGCAGCAGCCATATCCAGTACAAGGGCATTGCTCCTAGTACCACAGTTATCCTAATTCAATTTGTGATATTGAGACATAAAAAAATTAATAGTCCACTTATACACACGTAAACACTGTAGTACAGGGCTAACATTGTGAAAATGCCTCAATGGTGTAAAAATCATAGTCTCATTTGTATAAGTAATTTAGTCTTTCTAGAAGAAAATAGCAAACTTGCTAAAAATGCCCTTTAGAGTTTTATTATGTAAGAAGAACAAAGTGAATCACAAGAACTCTTTCCAACATATGAAATACATTTATGGCGTGTTCACCAAATCTAATGAGTAGTGCAAGTTGTGCCATTACAGTATAAATATCTAGATACTCAGTAAACTGTAATTTTTTAAGAGAGAGATTGTTTTTTACAGTCTATTTGCTCATATTTTGGATTATAACTATTTTCTGGATATAATGTGTTTATATTTTCAAGACCAAACTCTAGAATGCATTGCCTCTGTCATTGACAATGAAGTTCCTAACACAGAATGCTCCCTCTTTAACAACAGATGAAACAAATTACCTTAATGAGTCTTTCTTTTTCTTGGCATTTTTGAGATCTGGTATGCTAATCATCATCATCATCATCAACAGTAACCAGGATCTATGACACAGTGAATTAAATCAGAGAAAAAAAAAATGGATGATATCTCTCTTTCTACTCCAAATTAGAGATACTGCATATTTTCTCCTGAAATCACCAAATTAGACTGAAAAGCTACCATGTCAATTGACTTCAAGTTAACAGATGTAAAAATAAGCAGACTTCTTAGCATTGCAACATACATACAGAGGAGATACAGTGCAAAATCACTTAGAGTTTGACACATTACTGGATAAGCTTTTTAAATCTGTAGATAATAATTTCTGCATGAGAGTAGAAGGGATTTTAATTCTGAAACATTTACCAGTTTTGCAAATACGTGAAACTTGCTTATTATATTTGTAATACCTTTCCTATCAAGGATTTAGTGGTTCATGCTGAATAACGTACTTCACATTTATGTGTACATACTCTGTGTGTGTAATCCATTTATTTCTAAATATATTCACATGTATTTTGATAATGACTGTGATGGCACTGTGTTGTACACAGGGTCCTGTAGCAGATGAGTATGATATTTTCTTGTCTGTTTTTAAGTGACTTAACAAGAAAATAAAGAAAATTAAGGAAATGGGTGAGTGGATACAGTAGTTAGTAGGAAAGCAGCCATAGGTACTCTCTGCTGTTATTGCCCATGTAATCGTGTCATATTTCCTCTTCTCACTCTGTCTCTCTTTCTCCCATTTCTTGTGTCTTGTATTTTGACTGCAAACTCTTTGGAGCACAAACCCTTTCTTTCTTTCTGTTGCTTGCATCCAATAAAGTTATGGGAGCAGTGACAAACATTTCTACTGAAAACACTGAATTTCAGAACACGTTCCAGTGTAAGCCTGTCAATGCTTGACTATTCCATCAAAACTACTAAGCAAATCAGATTTTCTAATATTTCTTTCTGTATGAAAGTTTAGTTCAAATTATTGCCTTGTGCTTTTTTCTGATCAAGACATGGGACTTTTGGCCACTACTGTTAATATCCTTATATTATTACATTATTATTCCAAGATTTACTGTTTCTCTTAAAGGCTATAAGAACAATTTCCAGAAAAAGAGAGAGAAAGAAGAGAAAAGAGGCAAAGTCAGCACTACAAGCTGAGATGCTTAGAAGACATAAGGCCAGAAACTAGTTTATCTGAATTCCCATCACCTTCTTTTGGACAGTCTCCTCTTCCTGATGCATTATTTGGTCATGGAGCAAGAACCACCTTGTAAATAACTACACATTTGTTCATTGGTTGCAGTTAAAGATTCTTCTATTCATCTTCATTGCTAAACAGAACACAGAAGTAAACAAATAAAATGAATAAAAGTTAATACTAAAGTAATTCCATTTTTGACACCAAAGATGCCACAAGCAGAACTTAACTTTTAAACTTATCTAAAAGATCTGCTTCTGTTGGAGGCTTTATTAACTCAGATGGTAAGATCACAAGTTAAAAAAAAAGTACTGATGCTCAACAGATAACAAAGACCCTATTTTTAATTTTCCGTATGTCTATATGTGTCCTCAGTTTGTAGCTTTGCAAGTAATTAACCACAGACTTAATGTGAATAACAGAGAGGTAAGAACATTCTAAAAGAGCATCAGCCTGGAGCTGGACACCCTATATTTCCTAGGAAAGCTACCCATTCATTAGGAATATTGGGTTTATATTACATAAATACTACAGTTTGTAAATCAGAAATGCATTTGAACTATTACTAAAGTAATTTAGTCATGTAGAGAAAATATTTGAATGACATACATAAATCTAATGCATTATGTAATAACTGATTGACATCATACTGTTTTTTAATATGAATACATTATAATGGCTCAAGAAAGAAGTGTTAGCTTATCAAGTTGAAATATTGTTGGTGACTCCATAGAACAATGTACTTGTATGAAACTTGCAATTACTGCTAGGTAGCAGCTTTAAGGAGGCATCTCCATTAAGATCTACAGCAGTCAGACTCAAGCTGAAAAAAGATCACTAAAGAACTGGAAAAAAAGGAAAATTGAAAGGAAACTACTCTTATCAGAAGTGTTACTGACAGATCAAATTACAAGATCTTTCAGGAAGAAAATTTACTTTTGTAGTAGATCTGACAGAGTTCTCCCTTGTGTTTGGAAGCCTGACTCATTCTCTACCTGTATGATGTTATATATATATGGTAATATTCTGAATCACAGTGTTGAATAAAATTCAACAGCATACTTTTTGAAAATACATATTTACAAATAAGGAAAGCCATCTTTCAGGGAAATTCATTCAGCCTTCTGGATTAGGTTGATTTACATAAGCATTGTAGAAAGGAGAATTACCCCCTAGTGTTAAATTCAGTCTCCACAGATGGTCTTTTTGATCTGTTAATCAGATTTCCTGCATCCATAGACAATATCTTAATTACTTATGATCTCATATTAAAAAAAGAAAAAAAGGAAAAATAAAAGAAGAGAGAAAAAAAGAGAGAGAATTATATTCAATTATCTTAAGGCGACAGGAAGAAACATTTGCATTCACATGCTTTTCACAATACTGTGAAATTATATTAAATATAGTTCACTAGAACAGAAGAGTTGTATTTAATAAGAAAAATATATGGAAAGGTCTATATGTTTTCCATTACTGTATTTTTTGTATCAGTTCTAGAGGAAATATCCTTTTTAATTGTATCCATATTCTAGAAAATTTATTTTGTGACATTTCCAAGTTGTGTGAATTAATGTGGTGAAATTTGCATATTTAATGTAAAACTACTCCACGTATTAGAGATTTCCTTTACCATTGTATAACACAAAATCTGCTTCTTCTGTTTCCACAGTTCTAGCAAAATCTTCAAAACTAGTCAGCTATTTTAGTGAAGAAGCACTGTGGGTTGGTTTTTTCTTTCTTTCTCTCCTACACCATATACAGAAACACCAGCAGCAGCAGTGGCTGAAATAAGTCCTGAGTGAGTTTTCAGTTGGGCCCTACAGGGCTGTTTCTGCATTCAGGGACAGCCAAGCAGCAGCCCAGAGCCCTGTCAGGACTCCAAGTTCCCAGCAGACAACCAGGTGAGCGGCAGTTGGCTCCGGGACCACTGTGGGAGATTTAATGGCTCCAGGGAGCACAGAGAGGGAGTGTCACTCCAGGAGGGCATGGCACTTTGCACAGGCAGGGTGAGCAGCATGGTGTGGTCTCCCTCCCATCAGCTCAAGAGTTCAAGAATGTCTCCTGTTCTGCAGGGTGCTAAGCCATCTCTATGTATCAGAAAGGATGTGGCAATGAGAACAGAGGTGCTGGGGAAACATGCAGGGTCCAGGTAGCATCAGAGCAAAATAGAGATAATACTTGTGTGAGGTGAGAGCAGGTAGATGATTTACTGAGTTTGGTGCTACAAACCAAAGAGGAGGTGGAAAGGTTAAGGAGCGTTAAAAGATGTGAGGAAGAAACTGTCTGAAGGAGCTGTCGCCTTCTTGCTCTGAGGCAAATGTACTGACCAAATGCATCTCACAAAGTGGAAGATCCTCTCTTCTCTACACATGGGAGGGAACCTAGGAGATGGGGCAGAATGGAGATAGGTTCTTTCTTGGGGTGGTAGAGAATCCACTCTTGGCTTCCCTCCCCACATACCCCTAAAAAATATTTATGAGATTCTGGAAGCTGAGGGGCAAGAAAATAGCAATCTAGATGAAGTACCATCTAAGGGGTTGCCTAGGCCAGTTCAGGTGACCACATGTATTGCAACAAGCTCTGAAAAGCAAAAAACAAAGGGTAATTGTTTTAGAAGACACTCACTGAGGGGAACCGAGAGTCTGATATGTGGAACAGACCCAACCCATAGGGAAGTGTGTTGACACAGACTCGAATTGAGCGTAAAGTCCTACCCAGTACTCAGCAAAACATATCCATTTTGAACAGCTTCCTACAATCATTGTGTCAGATAAAGATCTTGCAGTTAGCCAATTCCTTATGGTTTAAATATTGCCTGCATGCCTTGCCTTGGCTCTTCCTCATATTATTTCCTTTGCTTAATTTTTTTAGTTTTTCATTTTTAGGTGAGGGTTTCTTGGATTTTGTTTGTTTGTTTGTTTGTTTGTTTACTTCATGGAAATTCACATGACAATGGCACTAAGGTTAATACTTGAAAGTTCAAAAACTATGTAAATACCCAACATGTAGTTTGCATATAGATTTTTTTTTTTACAAGCACAGTTTGTGTCAGCACCTATGAGTTTTCAATTTGTTAAGAACAGCAAAACTTGTAGTATGGAGAAACTTAATCATAAATGCATAAAAAGAGGAATGATACTCTCTACTTAAAGTTGGGTACTAAAATCAGTAGACTATAATTTATAGGATTTACCTTTTGCTGGTATCCTGTTTTTCTTATCAAACTGCATGGGTTTTTTATATTATTGGTCCTTGAGATTTTACATCTTTATTGCTTTTGAAGGTTATAGTACTTTTTCCTCTGTGATTTTGCAAAAAACACATGCTCCTTTAGCCTAAGTAAAATGCAATGATTTTATATTCTTTAATTTATTAGCCTGCAAATGCATTTGGTATTAAATGTTTAGTATCCATATCCTGCACCCAAGAAATAGTAAACATATTAATTACTTAAGCAGAAAATAATTTGAGATGCTGGCAAGAAATGTCATTGTCACATGGCCAAATGATGGTATCTACACTGCTTAGTCTAAAAAATGTGAGCAACACCTGTCTCGCTTTCAATTTTCAGAAATTCTGTTGAGAAAATAAACAGAAAATGAATGTAGTGACTAGATTACCCAATATCTTTGATGTCACTGACTGTACATAAAAAACATCTACATCTTTGGAATTTTATCTTTGCACAAAAAATTGCAATAAACATAAATTCTATATAAATTTAAAATTTTATCTCGTAAGGAGCTGCATGGCAGTAGTTTAATATGAGTAAAAGGAAAAGAATAGAATGCTAACTTTATCACCAAATGTGAACAAGATGCTGGCTGTGATGCATTTTTTTGGAAGGCTGGCACAGTAAATAAGCTCAAGTGGAATGAAAGTAATTGAAGAGTATCAAGAATATATATTTTTTTGCAGGCATTACAATAAAATCAGTATGTACTCAAAAGTTAACACTGCTATAGGCTTCAGGGGACTAGCAAAAAAAATTGAAGACTTTCCCTTCATCCCATGAAAGTAATTTAAAAAAAAATCTATAAGAAATTGATGAGATTTTAAACCAGTATTGTTTTCTCCCTTTAAGGACAAATTACTTTCCCCTAAATCAGCATCTCTAGGTTTACTGTGTAGCACAAGGCTAAATAAGGATTCTAACCTCATAAGGAAATTCAAGAGTTGTGGTATTTGATACCTAAAGGTTTTATACAGGAGTTTTTAAAGATCTGTTTTATTAATATATAAGCGTAAATTATCATTAGGCCAAATACTTCACTGGCAAACAGATATCTATCTGATCCTCTATATTTCTTGAGCCAATAATTACTACAAAACATGTCAAACTTAGCTGCACCTAGACCATATTTCAGGGGCTATGCCTCTGATAATTTAAAATACAGAATAGACGAGAAAAAGCATAGTCTGGTCCAGAACTGGAAATGGAAAGTTTACTGTTACAAGCAGTCTTCTGTTGTGCCATTACATAATTTCAGACCAGGAAAGGAAAAAATCAAGTTCAGGTGGAAACAAAGAGGAAAAATAAATACGTCTACCATATGCAAGACACATGCAATATGCAGCATAACTGAATATAACAAGAACTTACAGACAAGAGAAGAAAAAGAAGATCTTAAAATANATAATAATAATAATAATAACTATTTGAATCTACATTTCTGCCTTACTAACAACAAATTTTTTTTGGCTATATATAGAGTATGTTTGCTCACAACAGGATTTTGGTCATAAAAAGGGAAAACCAATGAAATAACCAGGAAAAGTGAGTGACATGGCAAATGATTGGATGATACTAGAAAAATAATGCTTGGCTGGAGAAGCACACAAAGATCAGGCATCATAAACTTTATGTGGTAAATCTTTGGTGGATACGGAAGATGTGCCAAAGACCCCAGGGTTTGTTGGCACCACTTGCCAACAGGCCTGGCTGTGACAGCAGAGCAACCTCCTTGGCTTCACTGCAGCGTGGAGACCATAAGCAAAATATAATGCACAGATTTAAGCAGTGGTTCTATCACTCCTTTATAATAGATCTGGGACTGTTATCCACTGGGGAATGTGTACTGGAGATTGTCTGTCTGATGGACAGCCAAGCAGTGGGTTGTAGATACACTTCAGAGTGACAGCTTGTGTGTGAGTGGAGAGGGTGTATGTCTTGTGCTAATACCGGTTGCTCTTGATGTTTAAGAAGTATTTGTTTACTAAATTTTATTATTGTTTTATTGATTTTACTTAATAAAATAGTAATTGAAAAAGTGTCATTTGCATGAAGGAAGGACTGAGCTGTGGCATTACCACCCACACAGTAACTGACCACCTGCCAAAGCACAAGATAATAGTTTACTGCACAGTGTGTACCAGAAGACATTAGAAGTTTTGAGAGCTGAAAAGTGATTCTTGTGTTCCAGCACCAGAGCTTCCTGTACAAATTGATTGAGAATGTTACCAAAAAGAGTTGCCCAAGATAACACAGAGTGCTTTAGGTAACTTGATTGGTAGATTGTCACTCTGTGACCATTCAGTTTTGTTTGAGTTTTCTCTGAAGGAAAAAAAGAAAGGAAAACAAGAGAATCGCATCTTGATGCTTAAGAGTTGTTATACATATTTGTGATGGGAAAGGAGGGAAAGTTCATTCCCTGACTTCTCATCAATTTCAAACAGAATGGTTAATGAGGTTGAGAATGTTAGAAAAACAATACAATTTTGAAAAATAAAACATGAAGGCACACTATGTATGATATAGAGAGACTTCTACTGTGGTCTTCCAAGAGTTTAAAGACATTTCATCTTGCTTCCTCAGTAATCAATTTTTCTACTTCTTCTATCCACTTAGTTTTTCCTCTTTAGTACCTGGGCTGGTGATGGTGTCAAGGAGCAGAATGGTCACCCTGTTATCCAGGAGGAGGCAGTCAGAGAGTGC